>CAUYRH010044379.1:0-17355 GCA_963574655.1 Perodicticus potto
GGCTGGCAGAAACCCACTTGATGGGCGCAGTGAACATTGTCTGGGTGACGGGCAAACTTCCAGCCGTGAATCAAGCATATAGAAGTGATCGAAGTCTAACAATAGATCTGCCATTTGATCCTATAATTCCTTTATTAGGTAAATATCCAAAAGACCAAAAATCACATCATAATAAAGATATATGTGCCAAAATGTTTACTGCAGCCCAATTCCTAATTGCTAAGTCATTGACACACGAAACTAACAAACACACTTCCCAGATTAGCAAAGTCTGAAGACCTATCAGTGATTGAATGAATAAAACTAAGTTATGGTATATTTATATAACATAATGTTATAAAGCAATGAAAATAAAGGCACAGCTCCTCAAACTACACAAACATATTCATTCTTTTATTTATAAAATGTTAATTTTGAAGCAAATATTAACTATAAAGTTAGAAGTTAGGAGACTCTGTTGTTGAGAAGGAGCAAGAAATAAGTAATTAGAGGAGGTGTAAAGGGGCTTGCGAGGATGCTAACAAATCTCCATTTATTGGCAAATATTATTTTGTAATAATTTATCAAAGTTATTATATGTGCATTTTCTGTATGTATATTAAATGTCAAAAAAAGTTTTAAAATGAATCCTCAGATGTTCTGCCGTAAATCTAGTCTAGTGTTCTCATATTTCAAATGATGAAATAGAAACTCAGAGATATTTAGATGTTTAGATAAATAAATGACAGCCAAGACAAGTATGCACATCTCCTGAAAATAAATGTAGAGTCTTTTCACTACGGTTTATATTTCGTAGAGAGCAATGTGTACCAGTTCTTAGGGCTACTTCTATCATGTAGTAATAACAGAGAGGCTTAAGACAACAGGAATTTATCACCTTACTACTTTGAGGGCTAGAAGTCTGGGATCAAGGTGTCAGCAGGCCCCTTCTCTCTTTGCTAGCTCTACTAGGGAAATTTTCCTTGACTGTTTTAGCTTCTAGTGTTAGCCATGAATCCTTGGTGTTTCTTGCCTTGTAGTTGTCTCACCTGGTCCCCTACCCATCTTCTTCCTGTGCCCCTTCGCATTTTCTGTGACTTTCTAGTTCCATCTCAAGTGGCCCTTTTTATAAGGACACCAGTCATATCGGAGTAGAGGCCCACCTTTCTCCAGTATGATCTCATCTTAACTAATTATATCTGCTACAACCTTCTTCCCAATAAGTCACATTCTGAATTATGGATGCTTGGCACTTCAACATACTCCTTTGGGGGGAGTCACAAATTAATCCATAACACAGTACAACATCCTCAGTGTAAAACTTGAGGCAAGTTGAAAAGAAGCCAGGATTGGTTACAAAGTTAAGCTTATGGCTCCATGCACCCCGTGTAATGTCGATCTACAGCCTTTAGGATGCAGGGTTTGCAGCCACCCAGGTCGCAGCATTCAAGGATAATTTCTATGAACACACCCATTGTTTGACTTCCCCCACTACTATATTGATCTACACTAGCTCAAAGTGCAGACAACACTGTTCAGTCTTCAAAGCTTTATTTATACAACACAGACACACACCCCTGGCTGAAACATCAAACATCTCAGAATCAAAGTCTTTCTTTTCTCTGACAGAACCTTTAGGTGACTTTAGAATATTAAGAGTCAAGCATCACATCATGAAGACATTAATGTAGTACAGGAAAAACCCACATGTGGGAGTTGGTATATGCCAGGGCTTCACCCAAGCTCATCACAGAATTGATAACAGACAATGGAACACGCTCGCACAGAGACCAGACGGGTCACCTGGACACTCTTCCTCACCACCACAGTCTAGGCTAGCCACATCTGACTGACTGGTGTCGGCACGTAGGTGAAAGCTGTGATTAGTGTGTGTGAAGTCAACTATGGCAAGCCACGGTCTCTGTGAAAGGCTCAGCCAATTCCTCCTCTGCAGCCTCTTTCACCTTCCATTTCAGCTTTCTCCTTCTGTTCATACCCTGAGCATTTTCCTGATGTCTATGCTTGCCCGTGACTTAATGATTTATAGTCTGAAGAGAATTTGCTAGCCTTGGCTCTTAGCCAGGTTTAGTTTGTAACTGCTCCCACTCTTAGCCATCAACTTCTGCTACTTCTAAATTTGATTTCTAATTAAGTAATAATATGTACATTATAATCATGACTACCTAATGCAAAAATTTACTACCCCAACTGTCAAAGTAGTCTTCAACTTCTAAGCATTGTTAATTTTGATAATGTACATAGATAGTGTCTATAATGGTTAACAGCTTTGGGTCTTGACTTAGAGGGCTGATCTAATACTCAAATCTTGATGGTGCCACTAGTCATAGTACAACATTGAGAAAATACCCTTTCTGGTCTTTGCCTCCATTTATTCATCTGCAATTGTGAATAAATCAGATAAGTCAAAGTGCCTACATCACAGGGCTATGAAATGAATGAATGAGTTAATGCAGAAATACTGTAAAACAGTGCATAGTGTATCCAAATCATTTCACACCACTTAGGTATTTTAATTGTATAATTATGCAAATAAGAATGGTAGATATGATGATTAAACTTGAAGGTTAAACCAAAAGACAAAGATTGTGTTTGATTCTTTGCTATGTGCTGGGCACTGTGTTCTTTGTTGAATTTTAGAGATATACCACTGTGTTATTATGGAGATAATAATTTAATGAAAGAGGAAGTTAAATAGATCAGAAATTAAAATGGAATATGATATGTGCTATAATGACTTTATGTTCTACTTATTACGAGAACATACTGATATAACACTGCAGGATTTTTTTTAACTCAAGACTATTAGGTATGATATTTTTTTCATTACTGTATGGTGGAGAAGTTAAACCAATGATATTATTTTTATGAAGTCCCAATTGTCCTGTCTCTTTACCTTATTTCACTTCTCTTTACCACATACTTTCTCTGCCCCAACGATTAAGTTGGTTGGAATTTTGACTAATACACTTTATATGTGGGTCATTACAAAAGTTTTGAGACAAACTGTTTTAATGATTCATTATTTCACTTCTGAGAAAAATAGTGAACAGCATCTTTTCTAATTCACCCATGCAAGTTTCAACTTGCTCGACTTATCGTTGTTGCTGGAAGGGTTTCATTTGTTTCTGTCCAAGTGGATTTTATGTTTCTTTATTTTTATGTATCTCAAAACCAAGGTATCCTATGTAGTGGAGGACACTCTAATGTCTGACATTTTATCTCTGAAAATCTTCCCTATAATTGAAAGTCAGGTTTTTCAGTGAGAATTGAATTTGAGGTTGAGTGTGTTAATTCATTTTTGCTTTGAAAAAATGATTGTGTGCATATATATATTTAATTAATTTTTATAATAATATACATTTTATTTTTAAATGTCTTAGTAGACATTGTGGGTAAGTTATTTCAAACATGATCTATTACATCTCATGCTTCAGCTCAACAACTTTACTTTTCATAGCTTCAAAAAAGAACCACTTCGTTGTTGAGCATCCAGAGGTTTTCTTTTTAATAATTTTAAACTGTTTTCCAGCTTACGAAGCAAATAAGAAGAAAAACATCACAAAGGGGTTTTCATATTTAAACCTATCTTTTTAAAACAATGAAATACACACATTTTGAAATACTACTTGAAAATTATCAAGTACACAGGCTCAGATGGGTAAGCAAGTTCTGAACTCTAAACTTCACTATTTCTATAAACCTTGCCACTTGTAGATAATGGGTTCAGAGCACCCAAGTGTTTGCAAATGTTGAAATAGAAGTCTTTAAAGTTTAAAATAAGCACTTAATTTGCTTCAAGTACTTGATAGGACTCTATGGCAATTTTTAAAAAGTGTCAACTGTCAGTTATAGGCTAATGTTGAGAAATATTTTTAAACCACTCTGCTAGGCCTAACTCTATGCTAAAGGGTCAATTCTAATTTCTTCCTTTTAAATTAATTAATTAATTTTTTTGTTTATAATAAATATTTATTTCTTCCTTTGCCAGGGTAGAGGGCTGAGGTGGCAGCCTAGCTCATAGCAAGCGATGCTTCTGCCTCAGCCCCCTGAGTAACTGGAACTACAGACACCTCCCACAATGCTCAGCTAATTGTTTCTATTTTTAGTAGAGACTGGGTCTCAGTTCTGCTCAGGCTGGTCTTGAACTCCTGAGGTCAAGGGATCCACCGACCTTGGCCTCTAAGAATGCTAGGATTATAGTGTGAGCCACTGCCCCCAGTCCAATTCTAATTCCTTAACAAAAGATATATATTTTTGGTTAATGTAAGGTGAAAAGAATTCTAAAATTGCCATTTATTCTTCCATGTCACTCCTAGAGAAGTCTGGAATAAAATTCTGTTCAGGATATCAAAATAGAACATGTTTTAGAGCCATGAATATTATAAGGGATGAATAATTTCATTTATACATCTAATACCAGGTTCATTACTGAGGCACTCATAAAAAAATACAAATTAATAAAAAAGCACACAAATTTATTTAAGTAAGTTTAACATGATACAGGAGCCTTCAGAAATGAAGACTCAAAGAAACATGTGTCTTTAAGCTTAGGTTTGATCAAAAGTGGACAATTGCAGGGAAGTAGCATTGAACAAAGGGTCTGTGATCTAATGTATTAAACTTGCTAAGGTCAATTTGTTAAGATTTTTCTCCATGGCTTCAGATATAAGAATGTTTCTTTCCTTCAGATTTAGAAAAGGTATCTTTGGAATAAGGGTTTTAATCACCTACTAGAGGGGAGAAGAGTGGCAAAAAGGTGAAAAAGTAGCCTTCCTCATTCTCTTATTTTCCAAAATGCCACTCTACCATATTTTGGAGTAGTGAGTCCTGAAACACCACCAATATGCAAGCTATACAATTTTTTTCCTATTAAAAATATAAAATCATTCAATTAGAAAGGAGTTCATTACAATTTATTCCTTAATTTTATTCTGACATCTTCAGCATCCTCCTCTAGTGTTCTAAGCCTTAGCCCTCTATAAACTTAGCTCTCTGTAAACTTGCCATGCACAGTTGAAAGAACAGATGCTGCCCTTTAAAATCTATCATAACTTACGAGCAAAAGTAAGGCCAGTAAGGGAAGGAGGGAAGACCTTAGTTTGCTTCTTATTTTACAGTTATACAAGGCTATTATAAAAGCATAGTTTTTTGCCTCTCTTTCATTTAAGAGAGTGACCTCTTTGGGAGATTAAAGCAAAATGTGTGATTTCTGTTGTAAAGAGTTATAAATTTACTGCCAAAATGCATTTTTTTTCTGAGTAGTTTCAGACTTGACCCGTGCTATTATCAATTTTAATTAAGGTTAGGCAGGGACGATCTTGAGTCAACAATTAGAAATACAGATTTTTTTTCAGGATAAACAACACAAGATGACATTAAATGTCCATTATGAGGGACGGAGTAACATCGGGTGCAGATGTAGTTAGTGAAGTGTTATGTAAAGATGTAGCACAGATTGTGAAAGTTTTTCTCATGTAGAATGAAAATCTGAATGTTATTATTTTATCAGACTGAACATGCATGGGTCCATCTTGGATTCACATGAGCTTTAGATCAGGTTCATATCCTTAGCATCACTGAAGCATGAAAACATCCCTGAAGCCTTAAAATTAGCCAAGAAATCTCAAAGAATATCAAATGATGTTTACACTTGTGTTTCTTTCTTTGCTAGTTAGCAATTTTAGACTAACTAAAATTGATTTCAGATATTGTGACATTGTCATGAATCAGTAGTTTGGCAATGTCACTGTCAACTGAAGAATCACAAAGTTTATAAACTTGGAAAGAAGAACTTTATTTCTTATAATGTCTCCGCCCCCAATCTTTCTGGCTCCCAGGACCAGTTTTATGGAAGATAGGAAGATAATTTTTCCTGGGGTGGGGTCAGAGGAGGATGGTTTGGAATGATTCAAGTGCCTCATGTCTTCAAGTCAGATCATCAGGCATTAGATTCTCATAAGAAACACACAGTGTAGATCCCTCACATGAGCAGCTCATAGCAGGGTTCATGTTCCTATGAGAATCTAATGATGCTGATGATTGACAGGAGGCAAAGCTCAATCAGAGAGGCGATGATGGGGAGTGGCTGTAAATACAGATGAAGCTTTGCTTGCTGCCCTGCAGCTCACCTCTTGCTGTGTGCGACGGTTCCTAACAAGCCATGGGCTGGCCATCCTGACAGAAGCATAGCCTCTGGAAGACACCAGAAGTAAGTACTTCAAGGAGGGAAGAGTGAGACAAAATTTATGCTGACCTGTCAGGTAAGGATACATGTTCAGCAGGTTGTAGGGGGAGCTATTATTTATGAAGGGACACACATGTGTACTAAATAAACATGCATGTTTCATACATCCCATGTTCACTTTGGGTTGGAGAATTAATACTTAAATACTTTAAAATTAGAGCCTATACATTAAAAGGCCAAGCAAATGAGAGAAAGGCACTCTGTGGGCAGCCCTATAAACTGTCCAGAACCTCTTCATGGTTAGTAGTCTCTTATCAGGAAGCAATACTGGGCAGTCGCTATGTCAAAACCCCCAAAGGGAGGGAAGCTGGCGGTTCTTTTGAGAAGGCTGGTTTCTGTTTAACCCTTAGGAAAGGAAGCCTATTGGTGGTTAGCAAGGGAGCTGGTGTAAGGAAGTATGTCTGACTGCACATCTGTCTTAGTTAGGAATTCAGCTTTCAAGATTTCCCTGGAATCTCCTTGGCCAAGAGGGGATTTGGATTTTACTTTTATTTCTCATCACCCTTGGTGAAAGATTGTAAATATTACAACTTACTTTTGGTAAACATAACATTAATTCAGTATGACACACATTTTAAGAAATAAAGTGACACACATTTCAGGGATTTATATATTTTTCTTTTTTAGCATGGTTAATATATACATATTTTACCTAAAATTTTTTTTATTCTATTTGGATCTCTTTTAAAACTGTGCAAAAGGAAAAATAATAGATTTTCACTTTTGTAATGTTGTTTTTGTGATTTCTATAAACACTATTATTTCTACAGAAACTTTAATTACCATCAGAAAATGAGGTGTACAAAGAATATATTCAGAGACAAATATCTTGAAAGGTCTGGAACCACAGAAGGTGTATGTAGATTTGAGTGTTCAGTCAACAATAAAAGGAACAAGGGATATATGAGCATGATCTGCATAAACTAAAACCTGTAAAGAGAAAAGTTTAGATTCATTGATAGTATTGAAACGCACAGATCTGCAATAAATGAGGCTAAGAACTGTTGGGGCTCAGAAGCTGATGTCCCCAAATAGGGCACTTTGATATGCTGAACTATAGAAGCCTCACAGCTGCTCTGATTTTCTCCCCCAACTCTGGTCTCTCAATCCTATGTGTCTCCTTATCTGTCTAAAGTATGGACATACCAGAAAAAGAAAACAATTACCTCTGTGTGCTTCCCTGAGTTTTTATTAACTAACATCAAATCACAGGAAGAAAGATACCTAAAAAGATTTTTGTTACAAACCATTGCTTTCCCTGTGGGCCAGACAAACTTTGTCCTAACCCATTGTATTTTCTTTGAGCCCATTTTTAATTCCCCTTAAAATTATTTACTATCCAACTAAAATTATCCAAATTTTCCTCATCTCCCTTCCCCCTAAAAAAGAAAGCTATACAAGTATTTGTGACCCATTGGGTGATGAGATAATCACTTTCTGATATTCTGCTGTGCATGCTAATAAATTTGTGTGCCATTGCTCCTAATCTGCCTTTTGTGAGTTGGTTTGTTAGCAGAGCTTTGAAGGTGAAGGTAAAGTTTTTTTTGTGCCTCTATTGAAAATTCTGGTGACTAAAGCTCTGTGGAAATTTCATATGCTGCCTCAAGAGATACAGTCCCCAGTCACTGGAAAAATCCAAATGGATGATGGATATCAATACTGGAAGCTCTTTAATGTCCAAAGGGTCTTCTAACTCTGATGCCCTAGGCTTCCATAAGCTGAGTCCAGGCCTTGTGATGCAAAATCACCATCCAATTTAAGAGAATGGGTAAATTACATTGAAATGGTTAAAGATAAGAGTATTTTTAAGAATCATACCCTTTTTTAAAAAAAAAATAGTCAACCATGAAAAGTCATTTACTCTACTTCTCTTCCTTTCTCCTTTCTCAACTCTCTAGAAAAAGATAAGGGAAAGGTTAGTTTAGAGAGTAAATAAATACCTGGTCATCATGATGCCCCCAGGTAATTCGAGGGTCGTTATCAGGCAGTTTCAAGCAGTAGAGTCATTTAGAAGCTTTTCTCATCCTCTGCTTCTCTTCATGGGTCTTAGATACAACCTTTGGAAACCTACTGTGTAAATGTGACATCTAGTTGAGAAAAGTCTGCCTTCCATGAGGTGAGTATCAATGTAAAAGTGAACCATATTATACAATTTCATTAGCGGGATATCTAAGGATTAAAATAAGTCTGCTGTACAGAGACAGTCATCCCACATATACTAAAAAAATCACATTAATACAGGTTTTTGGTCTCACCTCCAGTCTCTATAAGCTAATGCATGACAATTACATCGTATTGTGTAGAAATCCATCAGAAGAATCTTGGAATTATATTATTTTCATTTTTTTATTTTTTAAAAGATCTGAGAAAATAGTAAAGAGAAATGTTCCATAAAATCACTATAAGACAATAATACATGGCATGGAATATTTGAGGAATAGGGTTGCTTTTATCCCCCGACTTTTAAAAATGTTGCTGTGTTCTATCTATACAGTGATTCTTTGAAATTCACCACCTCTTCAGATCTTCTCAGAGATTTTTTCAGTAGGTAAAATAAATATGTGAACCAGGAAGAATAAAGATAGAGCTGACAAAACTGAGGGCCAACAAAATCCAATATTTGCTTTGGCTGATTTATTATATTTAATAACAACAATTAGTTTCTTTCAAATTGGATTAAGGAATTCTTTCTAATACAAGATAAATTACTGACTAGGTAGGAGCTGGTATGCTTTTTAACCAGTAAGATGCTTTATTGTGTTATCAGTTTAAACATGGTGTTTAATATTTTTTAAATGACAATGTTATTTCAAGCATCACAATTAAAAACCACTTCAAAAAACCACGAAGAAATCATTAGTCTAGGAGAGTATATTTTTGTATAATTGATGATAAGTGTGTAATGATGTAGTAAGCTGGCAATTAGGCATAATTTGCTTATGTTAGTGAGCTGAAAAAATGGGGATCAATATTCAATCTACACCTATGTGAGAAGCAATTAGTTTAATTGATGGGGGGAGAAAACCCTCTACAATGGCTAATTATGCCAGAATGACCTGAAACACTCATGCAAATTAGCAGAATTAATTATACATGAATGATTAGATTATACAAATCGTGTTTAAAACCTTGAAGTTTCTATACGTAGGCATTCATAAAGTGTCATAGAAAAGGTGGTTGAATACTGTAACAGATGTAGTTTAGAGAGTAACACCAGGCCTGCCTACAATCTATTGTCAAAATGTCATTTCAAAAGAGATGATAGTGAATGTAAAAAACAAAAAAAATGCCATGATTTCTTACTCAGGTATAATCTTTTAGCAAACCAAATATATTCAATAAAACACTATTTTGTATAATTATTGTTTCTCTTTCAAGTCCTACTCAGTGTCTACAGGAATTCCTAAGAGGCTTGTATTTCATATTTCTTTCAAAGGTAAAACTCAAATACTTTGATTTACCTTCCACCAGCCCTGGATTGTATTTATGAAACAGGTAGAGATTTATTTTGTCCTTATTCTGAATTTCAGTCTTCATATATCACGCCATTCTCGTCATAATTTACACAAAGGAAGCAGAGTTTCATGGGTATCTGAAAACAGCATACTTGTTAGCCCCTTAAAATTAATTTTAATTCTGGAGTGATTGTCATTACCACAAGATCAATCTATTGCCTACATATGTATAGATTCTCTGCCTGATTTTAGTGAAGGGACTAAATTTAAACAAATTAGGGACAATGCCACAAACTAAAACAAGTACTTGTGTCTGATTTCATGATGGACTGTTATAAAGCTCAGGTCCCCTTGATACAAGTAATTTATTTCAGCTGAAAATTTCTCTGTATATCCAGATAGTATTTTTACGAAGAAAATCACACACGTTCACACAGAAGATGGGTAATCTTCTAACTAATTCTGCCTATTTTAGTAGGCCCTTCACTTTAGGTAATATCTTCAAATCCATCTAAATGCATTTTCTATTGAAAGTCAATACATACCCCTCCCATGATTAATTTTCCTTTTAAGTTTGCCTCCGCATTGTCACTTTATTTTCATTCTGAGATTTGCCTAAATGTTTTCCTGCTATTTTAAGTGTGTGTTACTCTACTCCCAATACATCAATAGGCTCTGTAAAACCTTGAGATGTTTTAAAATTTCAAAATATTAAGGGAATACAAGAGTTTTTGTTACATGAATTAATTGAATAAGGCTGAAGTCAGAGCTTTTAATAGAGCTGTCACCAGAGGAGTGAACACTGCACCCAATAGGTATGTTTTTATCCCTCACTCCCCTTTTAGACTCCCCTTTCTCAGATTCCAGCATCCTTTACACCACCACATGACGGTGTAAACCCTTGTCGTTTAACTTGCAACTCTAGTCTTCATCTCTGCCTTCCACATCATTGCTTATCCTTCTGTATGGCAGCTCTGTGCTGCCACTGTCATAATACAGTGTTATTAGCATGCTATAAGGACTCTGCACACATTCTCACAAATTATAGAAAGGCATTAAGTGTGAATCTTCAGAATGCCCAAGTGCATTTTATAACAGCTCTGATAACACTCTGAGCTATATTACATTTTTGTTCTGAATGGGAGTCCCTCGGAGAGGAGGTAAAAAGTTATCTGCTGTCAAAAAGCCTTGATGTGTTTCCCGTCATGAAAGTTTCACACTTGAAAACTCAACACGGTTTTTGTATGTAATATTCTGACCTTCTCCGGAGAATGAACAAGTAGCAACACAAATAATACAAAGCACTCTAGGCTCCAAGCTCTGCCAGTGGCCCCAGATCATCGCTGGTTATTGAACCCATAAAACTTGCAGTTAGCAACCTTGTGATTCCTCCAGAGACACGTGCAAACTGAACCTTGGAGGGTAACGAGGGACAAAAGCTCCTTACGTAAGTAGTGCAATAATGATTTCAAATTTTGATTTTCTTCTGAACTTTTGTCAGATGTCAGTAGGATTGAAATAATTCATTTTATGTATTTATGGCAAGTATACATTTTTAATGTGCTTTATTTTGATTTTCTACTATTGTCTTTACCTAGGACATGAGGATAACATTGGTTATATACACTGTTGAGTCATAGATGGAAAAAAAATAAAACCTGGCTGAGAAAAGTCATGCAAAACATTGGCCCAATAACTGACATTAATCTAGAAGACTTTTCTCCTGGGTGGAGACACTGTCTGCTAGAATTGGCTGCACTTCTCCAGGGTTGGTAAGATTTGCTTAGCTCAGCAAACAAAAACCTACAATGTCTCTCTGTCCATTCCAGGTCCCCAATAGAAAGCTTACACACAAGATATTGAACTCTTCCAATCTTTACAACAATTGACATCTGAATCTTAATAATTAAGAATTTAGCAAACAGAAAAGAATTTAAAGGATGTCTAGAGTGATGGTTCTCAACCTTGGCTACACATCAGAATTTCTTGGAGGCTAAATATTCAAGGTAAGTAGTAATACCTGGATGCCACCCACAGAGATTCTGAGTTAATTGGTTGGGAGTGCAGCCTACACGTTAGAAGTTTTTAAATCTCTCCAGGTGATTTATATGTACAGTCAAGGATGGACCATTGACCTATAGACAGGAGTTTTAAAGTTATATGCCAATAAGAGCCAGAAAGATTACATTAAAAAGACAAATAGGGCAGACTAAGAAAAATAACATAGCTATCTCAGTTTACTGTTAATTTTCCCATTTTTGATTGGTAGCTGGTTGAAAGAAACATTTTCCACTACACATTATAAAAAATAGTGAAAGCTGTAAGGCAAATGGTAATTGACACTTATACTTCATGTTGGGAGGTAACGGGGAGTGTTGGAAACTGTGTTTAATTAGAGAATGTGTAAACATCTTAAGGGGCAAATGCCTTTAAAAGGTCCGGCTAGGCTCGGTGTCTGTAGCACAGTGGTTACAGCGCTGGCCACATACACTGAGGCTGGCGGGTTCAAACCCAGACCAGGCCAGCTAAACAACAACGACAACTGCAACAACAAAAAATATGACAGCGCCTGTAGCTCAGTGAGTAGGGCCCTGGCCACATACACCGAAGCTGGTAGGTTTGAACATAGCCTGGGCCAGCTAAAACAACAATGACAACTGCAACAACAAGAAAAAATAGCTGGGTGTTATGGCAGGCACCTGTAGTCCCAACTACTTGGGAGGTCGAAGCAAGAGAATCGCTTAAGCCCAAGAGTTGGAGGGTACTGTAGGCTATGTCGCCATGGCACTCTACTGAGGGTGACATGGTGAGACTTTGTCTCAAAATAAATAAATAAATAAATAAATAAATAAATAAATAAATAAATAAATAAAAGGTGCAGCTAAATTTGGACAGAAAGTATAAAATATGGTGGTTTTATCAAGCAATTATAAAAAACATTATGTAAAATTATTAGATGTGTTAAATGTTGGCTTTTTTAATTTTTTTTTACATGTTATACATGTGTTTATTAGGTTTCCACTTTTTGCCTTCACAGAATTAAAAAGGCTTAAAATGTAATAACAATAACAATGTTTAAGATAAGGACTGGGAACAAAAACCTCAAAAAGAATGAGTCTCAAAAAAATAGACAACTAATATTTATAAATAAAAGTAAAAGATAATTTCAAAAAACAGATCATTTATAATAATATATTTTTTCCAATTTTAATATCAGGTGTATCCAGATTAAGTAGAATGATTTTGAAGTATTTCTTCTTTTTCTACTGTCTATAAGATTTGGCATGTTGGCTTATTTTTTAAAACAAAGTATATATTGAAGAAAATATATCTTTGGTTCTTAAATGATAAGGGGTCTAATGATTTTTGACTTCTTGATGAAAGACCAACAACTATAAGCTTAACTCCTGACTCAGGCAAATATAGGTTGAAATCTCAGCAACACCCTATAGGAGGAGAAATTTTTTAAACTCTCTTTGAGCCTCATCTGAAAAATAGGAATAATGTAATTTATTTATAGTGACATTTTAAACATTAAATGAGATAATTCACATAGGGAGTTCAGCATAGCGTTTGACATACGGAGAATGTACTGTAAATACTGTTCTGACCATGAAGCCAATACATTTCTCTGTGTTTTAGATTGCATAAATGACTCCATAGGGGGCAAAGTAGAGACAGAGACAGAACAAAAAATGAGGACTTCTGAGTCCCAGTTTGATTTTATCATTTATAATCAGTCTTTGGTCACAAACTATCAATAAATTTACTAGAAATCCTCACATATTCATATATATTTATGAAAAAAGGAACATTTCAGATTTTACAAATTTATGGGCTAGTGTTGAATTAGTTTATATATTTTCTGTATCAGATCCAAACTTTGCCTAGCTTCTAAGGTGCTGTAAATTTTAAACCCACCTAAAGCATTAATATTCACTTCTTCTTGTTGAGAAGTATAATTATCATTTGAAAGATATGTAGAAATTCTTCATTCCACTGCCTATGAATGTGATCCTTTTGGAAACGGAATCTTTTTTTTTTTAATTTTTATTAAATCAAAATTACGTACATTGATGCAATCATGGGGCACAATGTGCTGACTTCATATACAATCTGAAATATTTTCATTGAACTATTTAACATAGCCTTCATGGCCTTTTAATCACTATGAAGCTAATCTATAGCTTTCATATGAAGGCTAAAACCCAGTTATAGCAGAAGAAATGGGGAGGGGGGCAAGGGAGGGGAGGGGAGGAGGGAGAATAGGTGGAGGGAGGGTGATTGGTGGGATTACACTTACAGTGCATCTCACAAGGGTACAAGTGAAAGTTACTAAATGTAGAATATAAATGTCTTCATATAGTGGAAATGGAGTCTTTATAGATGAAATCAAAGATAAGGTCATACTGGATCACGGAGGGGCCTAATCCAATAACTCACGTCCTTCTAAGAATAGGATTTGGACACAGAGACACACAGAAGAAAGAGGGTTAAAGGAAGATGGAGGCGAGTGCCGGAGTTTATGCTGCTATGTGCCAAGTAATGCCAAGAAGCTGCAGAGTCAAGAAAGGGTCATCATTCCATGTAGCATCAGAGGGACCTTGGTTCTGCCGACATTTTGATTTCAGACTTCTCAGCTCCAGAACTGTGAGAAAATAAGTTTCCTTCATTTCAAGTCTTCCTCTTTGCAGTAATTCCTAGGGCAGCCCCAGGAAACTGACTCCAATTCGGAGGCTCTCAGCCAGGTTACTTTCATGCCCATTTTCACGTGTGTGTCCTTTCTCAACTGTGCATTGTCTTCAACTTTATCTAAGGGTTCTCCAGCCTTCAAGATTCAGTCTAAATCCTATTATCTTTATGTATCCTATTATCTTTTATCCCTCTACCATATTTGTGCATGAATTACACAAATTAATTTGTATTTGTCATGTCACCTATGGTTGGTTCTTAAATTAATTTATCACCTTAAGGATAATGACCGTGCATGTCATTTCTGCTTCTCTACCCTCTTCCATGTCAAAGACCCTGGCACCCCTAAATATAGAACAGGAATCTTTTTGAAGCATGTTCCATTTTCTTGTACATGGACATATCACCATGGAGTATCAAGATTTTTTTTTTTTTCTTGAGACAGAGCCTCAAGTTGTCACCCTGGATAGAGTGCTGTGGCATCACAGCTCACAGCAACCTCCAATTCCTAGGCCCAAGCGAGTCTCCTGCCT
Source organism: Perodicticus potto (assembly GCA_963574655.1). Classification (NCBI taxonomy): domain Eukaryota; kingdom Metazoa; phylum Chordata; class Mammalia; order Primates; family Lorisidae; genus Perodicticus; species Perodicticus potto. The sequence goes on from CAUYRH010044379.1 coordinate 14,925, forward strand.
CTGCCTCCCAAGTAGCTGGGACTACAGGCACCTGCCACAACACCAGGCCATTTTTTGGTTACAGCTGACATTGTTGTTTGGCGGGCCCGGGCTGGATTCGAACCCGCCAGCTCAGGTGTACGTGGCTGGTGCCTTAGCCTGTTGAGCCACAGGCACTGAGCCGAGTATCAAGATTTTGTTATCTGATTGCAACAGAACATCTTCCCTACTGACATCCAGCTCCAGGGTATTGTGCTTAGATTCTTCTTTATTGCTGGTTGTATCTTTTAGTTTTGTTTTTATATTTATTTATTTATTTATTTATTTATTTATTTATTTATTTATTTTTGAGACAGAGTCTAACCTTGTTACCCAGGGTAGACTGCTGTGGCGTTAATCTAGCTCCCAACAACCTCAGTGGCACTCTAGTTTGAGTAACAGAGTGAGACTCTGTCTCAAAAACAAAACAAAACAAAGCAAAACAAACAAAGCAAAGCAAAGCAAAACAAAACATCCTCCCTCCTTGGCCTTGGAGAAGCTGGGACGACAGGTGCCTGCCACAACACCTAACTATGTTTTGTTTTGATTTGATTTGATTTTGCAGAACCACATTTGGCAGTGTTACAAGCTTTGCTTCAAACATAAACGTATCACTCGTTTATGGCACATGAAACATCAAATACGGCACATGATTTTGAATCACACATGAACTTCATGGCCATTCTGTATTATTTTATTTTAAAAAATCAAGAAAAGGAGAAAATTCTAGTGTACTAGCCACGATTTTTTACTCTTTATTCTTCTTTCTTCTGTCCTAATGCTCCAGGATTCTTTCTTTTGTCATTTCCATTCTGTTTTGAGAACTTTATTAAGTTATACTTTTAGTATAGATCTGCTGGTGAAGAGTTCTTTTAGTTTTTCTTTAGCAGAGAATATCTTGATTCATCCTTCCTTCTTGAAAGGATATATTTTCAAGAGTGTAAGATTCTGGGTTGACATTTTTTTCTTTTAGTACTTGAAATATTATTTCACTTGCTTTTAGTTTTCACAGATTCTGATGAGAAATTGTATATCATTCAAATTATTTTTCCTAGGCAAGAAAAGAGTTACATCTCTCATTCTTTCAATTGTTTTTACATCTCACTTTTCATAAATTTAACTGCAATGTGCCATGCTGTGGATTTCTATGGGTTTATAGTAGTTACACTTTGCTTGGGTTCCTCAATCTGAAGGCTTATGTCTTTTTGCCAAATTAGGAATTTTTCAGCCATTATTACTTTAAATACTTTATAACCTCATTCTCTCTCTCTCTTTTTTTTTTCCCCCTGGGGCTCTGATGACATCATAATTTTAGATCTCTTATAGTCCCAGAAGTTCCTGAGGATTTGGTTCCTGTTATTATTTTTATTTTGTTTTCTTTAGCAATCTGTTGAGATGGGTAATTTCTGCTCATCTGTTTTAAATTCTATGATTCTTTCCCCCATCCCCTATATTCTACTGTTGAGCCTATCCATAAAGTGATGATTTTTAGGTTTTTAATTTGTTTCAGTTATAGTACTTTTTAGTTCTGAAATGTGTATTTTGTTCTTCTTTGTATTTCCTATTAATATTTCCTTGCAGAAAATATCTATAATTTTACATTCTTTTGTTTTTTTATATATAACCATAACCACTTATTAAAGCATTTTTTGATGACTACCTTACATCTTTGTGATGATGTCGGTGTTCCAATTCTTGGTATGAATTTTTTATTGAAACTGATACATTTGTGGCATTACGTTTGAGACACTGGATCTTACTTGATTTTTGTACTTGTATTAGCAGGCCCTCTCTGCTATTACTCAAATGGGGAAAGAAGGAGCAACACCTGGCTGCTTTCAACTGGGAGTCAAGATCCACGTTCCTCCCTATGTGGGCTGCACTGACGGTCTGTGGGGAAGACCTCGCTGCTGGGCAGGAAGGACAGTTCAAGTCTATGTTAATACCACGAGGACTAGGAGGGCTCAGGCTGCCATTTACTGTGTCATGGTGGAACTCTGCTAGTTCCACAATAGGAGTGGTGGTAAAAGTCTGGTTTTTTTTGTTGTTGTTGTTTGTTTTTTGAGACAGAGTTTCAAGCTGTCACCCAGGATAGACTGCCGTGGCATCACAGCTCACAGCAACCTCCAACTCCCGGGCTCAAGCGATTCTCCTGCCTCCACCTCCCAAGTAGCTGGGATTACAGGCACCCGCCACAATGCCCGGCTATTTTTTGGTTGCAGCCGTCATTGTTGTTTGGCGGGCCTGGGCTGGATTTGAACCCTCCAGCTCAGGTGTATGTGGCTGGCGCCTTAGCCGCTTGAGCCACAGGCGCCGAGCCAGGTGGTAACAGTTTTGTCACTACCTGGTGTAACCCTCATTACAACGGGTTTTGGGTAGAAATCCAGTCTCCACCTGTGGTCTCCAAGGACAC
>CAUYRH010044381.1:0-50603 GCA_963574655.1 Perodicticus potto
TTTTTTTTTTTTTGAGACAGAGTCTCAAGCTGTCACCCTGGATAGAGTGCCGTGGCATCACAGCTCACAGCAACCTCCAATTCCTGGGCTCAAGCGAGTCTCCTGCCTCTGCCTCCCAAGTAGCTGGGACTACAGGCGCCCGCTACAACGCCCGGCCATTTTTTGGTTGCACCCGTCATTGTTGTTTGGCAGGCCCAGGCTGGATTCGAACCCGCCAGCTCAGGTGTACATGGCTGGTGCCTTAGCCCATTGAGCCACAGGCGCCGAGCCAGTTTCTCCACTTTTAAAAGGGGCATATATCAAGTTGACTGAGGAGCTATTAAAATAAATACAGAATTAATTAATTAATACATACATACATAAAAGGGGATGTAATTGGGCTATGCACCTTCATGTGTGCTAGTCCCATAAAATCATTGCTGTGTAAGTGACGCTATTCCTGGTACCCACAAGAATGCTGCCTCTGTTGTCCCATTTGATAGTCATGAAACCCCATGAGGACTATAGGAGAGGTGTTTTGTCACCAAGAGTGGCTGGAGGGCTTGCTTGATCCCACATGGTTCTGTGATTTTGGACTTCGGGAGAATCCCACCCTCCAAAAGGAACTTCCTTGGTGTCTTTGGTCCCTTCAGCCTCCCCGAATACACATTCAGGTGGGCACATCTGAAGCTCCCCACTTGACGTGCTTCTTCTGCAGACACACCTCTGGGGATATCACAATCTCTTTTCCGTTTCTTTCCTAGCTCTTGCCACAATATGTAATTATGTATTTGGTGGTGCATTTGTTTGCTATTGGCTTCCTCTGCTCTTCTCAAAGTTCCTTTGGGGAGAAACCTCATCTGTTTCACTCCTTGGACTCCCCATCCTGCAGGGTCGGCCGGGTCCTGCCTTGGCTTTTCCCTTCTTGCACCACTGTCTGGAAACTGGCTAGTGCTAAGACTCACTTCATTTGTTTCTTGTCTCTCTGGGGTCATTGTCTGTTTTTGCATGATAAATGTACCTACTATTAAACAAACAAACAAACAAATCTTTGTTTTATATATTTGGTATGTTTTTGCATGTTTTAGGCAAGAGGGCAAATCTGGTCTCTGTTACTCCATCTTGGCTGGAAGCAGAAGTCCCAAAGGTTTTAACGATAGCATTTCTTAACTGAAAAGAAAGCTGTTACTCTGATAAAGCAAAACTTTATCTCTAAATTTCTCTCTCTGGTTGCCAGTCTCATCATCTTTATAGCATCAGAAGTGTTTAATATATACAGCAGACAAAGCCTCATTGAGTCTCAGGAGAGAGGGTGTTGTGACCCCTGAGGTGTCAGGACAGCTCCTGCCTTTCTGTTGTGTTTGCAGAATCTTGTCTGGGAGCAAGAGGGAGAGACAGAGGAGGCAGACAGCTCAGACATCCTCATTCCTGGGACGTGGCAGTCCCCGATTGTCTCAACCTTCCCTATCTGACCACCTGTCTCTCACAAGGCATCAACTTTACCCCTGATATGACCTTACCTAGTGCATTAGCAATTTGTGCATGTCTTTTCCCTCAGAGACAGCAGACTCTTTGAGCAAGATGATCAGGTCTTAGCTTTGTAATGACCCATGGGGCAGCTGGTGCCAGACCTGGCATGGACACGGTGTACATCTGATTCATCCTGGCACTCCAGCTCCCAGCACAGTGCTGGGCCCTGAGGGTGTTCAGTTGTGTTTGGTGGATGAATGAATGAGCAACTTCGTGATGCTGTCTTCACAAATTGGTACCATCAACCTGTGCTCATGATTAGCTGTCATGTCACCTCTCAGAGAGGTTGGCCACACGCAACAGGAGGAGAGTTCAGGGACAGATCCAGCCCAAAGACCAAGGTCCCAACCTTGGCCCCTGGGAAGGTTTCTTCTTGATTCTGAGCCTTGGTGTGTATTCTCTTTTCTGAAATGATACCACCTAGGCTTTTTCCAGCCCCAACATTCTCTAATTGACTCAAGCAAGGATAAATAAGGATGCATTCTTTGAATACAACCGCTGGTTTTCTGAGCAAAATCCAAGATTTATGCCTTCTCTACTAGGTTCCGCAAAACACCTCCCTCTTTTCTTATGTTAGCATTTTTGCATCAGAAAGTTTCCTTACAAGAGTGTGGTGATCATTTTCTGCAAAGGGGACCCTGTACAGAACACTCCATCACCTGCTCCGTGCTTTCAGTACCAACTATATTTTGAAAAGTAATCCAAAAAAAGAAAATTCTCATCTCATTAACAAAGAATGTAAAGAATTGAGGCACTGTGGAATTTGGTGCCAAATTCCAAGGGAGGCTTACAGTCAATCAAGTTGATGGAATTTCTCAACAGGGGCCCTGTTGGCATTTTTTTGAGAGGTAATTCTACCTGTGTGGGAATACCCAGTTCGTTGTCATTAACATCCATACCAGCTGGGATCACTCACCCTGGCAACCAATGACAGCCCCCTCCTGTGTTTCCAAGTGCTTTCTATGGGGTGGGGGAGTGCAGAATTCTCTAGCTGAGATCACACACTGGTAGATCCATCCCCAGTCGCGGGAGTGTTGGGTAACCTTCTGTGCACCATTTGTGGGCAAGCAGGCCCTGGGGATTGCAATGAAAATGAGGAGCCCTGTGTAGACAGAACAGCCTTAGATGATTTGGTGGCATTTCTGACTCTCCAACAAGGACTTCTGACTTCCCAGAGTATAGGGAAAGTGGAGCATCCCCCCCGCCGCCCCAGAAAGACTGAGGCAAGTCTGGGACACCATAAAATGAGGAACTGGGGGTAAGAATTTGATGTTTGATATTTTACCAAAAAAGCATTGAACAAGTCCATCATGGGGAAAATGAGAATTCTTTTGGGCCTCCTTACAGTTTATGCCTACTTTTGAGTTCTCTATTCTGTGTCTTTTCAGTGGTGAGGTTTCTAAAGGCCTGATGCTATCCTGGCTGAGAGCAGTTCACAGGCGGAAGCATTTCTGATTCTGCTTGGTCTCTGTGACAATCTCAGTTTCACCCCTGGGGACCTTGCATTTGTTAATGGGATTTTAGCCATGGTTCCCTGGGAAGCACATAATGGCTGCCTGGATCTCCTAACCCAGCTGCAACAATTCCATAACCACTCCCTTCTTTCCTTCTTCCATCTTTGGTCTGTACAGGAGTGTACAGAAGTACAAGCATTTGAGAAAAACAGCTTCTCATAAAGTTAATCTGACACACACACCATTCGATGCAGCAATCCCACTCCTAGACATTTATCTAGGAAAGATATCTAGGAGAGAAAGAGGAAAACATGTCCATACAAAGACTTGCACACAAATTTTATAGAAGCTTTATTCACTAAGGTAGAAACCTAGAAATAGCCTCGGCATTTATCAGGTGAATGGCTAAACAGATTATGGTATTCCTGTAATGAAATAAATACTACCCGGAAGTAAAAGGGAAGGAACTACTGAAATGCAAAAACACAGGTGAATCTCAAAAACACGATGGTCAGTAATGGAAGTAAGAAAAAGGCACAGGTACTGCATGATTTCATTTATAGGAATGCCATAGACAGGCAAATCTAATCTATGATTTTAGAAATCAGAAGAGTGGCTGCCCCCAGGGTGTCACTGCCTAGAAAGAGGCACCGGGAAACTTTCTGGGCTGTTGGAAATATTCTGTGTCATACTGGACATGTGTCTTCCACTGGTGTATGTGCGTGGCACAGCTGATCAGACAGGACATTTAAGATGGGTGCCTTTCACTAGATGTGAATTACACGTTGGTAAGAATCATAATAATGAAGCCATCCATAGTATCCTTTGAGAAGTCATCCACCTGTTCCCCACATGCTTTTCTAACCCCTCGAGTTGCCTTTTATGGGTGGACACCAGGTCTGGGACGTAGTTCTGATTATTTTGTATATATTCATGTCTTGAAGACCTCCCCCAAACTAATACTGTCTCCCTATATGTTCATTCCTTCCCCCCAATTCCTTTCTTTCTCTCTTGTCCTTTCCTTCATTCTTTTTACAATTCTGGACCCTTCTTTCCAGTTGTATCTGAGTCTTTCCAGAACCCGAGGATGAAACTGTGCAATGTCTTTGCTTTTCTGCGAGGAAAGTGAACTGGCCTTACTTACACCTGTCCTTCAGGCCCACCCCAACCCAGCCTGTGCCCAAGGCGGGAGGACAGGTTCACCTGTGCTCTCCATGGATTGGATAGTGTTGGGAGGGTCCTGGAGCACCCAGTATCAGATGCTTTGTCAATGAAACTTTTGCAGATTTTAGCCACCCCCTTCCAAACTGAGACAGCTACAGGGACCCCATCACATGGGCTGAATCCAAGAAGGGAAAGAGCCTGCCTCTTGCGGGAAATTAGCTTAAGAAATAAACATGGCTGGGCCTCCCTTTCTCTCCTTCCTCCCCCATTGTCCCCTGTGAGCCCCACTCCCCACCCCCACCTGCAGAAGAACTAGATTTAATGCCTCAGCTGAGAGAATGAGATGTTCTGTTATTTTTCATGGGAAATTAGACCTGACCCTGCTGTCAGTTAGCTCATGCCGAGAGAGGATAGATGGCCTGGGGCACAGCGCTTAGCCCTTGCTCTGAGCACACGCCAGGGCCGGGATGGAGGCTCTCAGGGCCCAGCCTGGCTGGGGGCCAGCTATGATGTCACCTGCTACAGGGTGGGGGCAGGGACAGTAGGAAAGGTTAGAGAGCTTTTATCCCAATGATGGATGGTGGTGACTGCCCCTCTTATATCCCCCCCTCCAATTGGTGTCATCCATGACAGTCCCACCTCTGATGCTGGCCTGACTGGCTCATGCAGGGGAGACTCAGGCTGCTTCTGTCTCTTTTCAGCTCCCAACTCTACCTCTTGCCCTGCTGAGGAAAGCTGGTGGTCGGGGCTGGTGATCATCATTGCCGTATGTTGTGCCTCCCTGGTATTTCTGACTGTGCTTGTTATCATTTGTTACAAAGCCATAAAAAGGTAAGTGCTGTCTACTGCACCCAGCTCTGAGTCTAAGGGCGCTCCTACCCCATCATTTCTATGTTAAAAGCATTAGAACGTACATTGAACTCCCATCTACCTTCACTCTAATTCAAGTTATCAAGATTTTCCGTTTTCTTTTTTCTTTGATCTGTTTCATTGCTGAAATATTTTAAAAGTGGATCAGAGACATAATGTCCCTGTCATTTACAGGAAGTTCACCAGCATTTGATTAGCACCAATTTTGTGTCGAGCCCAGTGTAATACCAAGAAATGCAAAAATGTTGCAAAATACTCAAGGGTAATTGGAGGGTAATCCTATAATATTTCCAAGAAGAAAATTTTTAAAAAGTACCTTGAAGCCCAAAGTTAGAGGGTTTGTGTTAAATACAATCCTAGCACCTAAAATATTCAGTTTTCCTCTTTGAATCAGTTGTTTTATGTGTGTACTTTCATAATTCGAAAGCAGAAAGAGTAAAATATCAAGTTGAAAGTCCTAACAAGCACATGGTCAGGCACACAGGATAAAGGACAGTGAAAAGCCAACAGCCCAGAAGTGTCCTGGCAACTTGACAGGAGAGGCCGACACCAGTGGGCAGGTTCCAGGTGTGGCAGCTCTACACAGGTTGGGCCCAAGCCTCCAGCCCCCTCTATCCCACGCTCATGCTACAGGGAAGGCTCCAAACCAAGCTAAATAACGAGGGAATAACTACAGTGTGGCAACAGCTCAGCCAGCACTGGGCTCATCTCACCTTCATTCTCTCAGTTCGTCTCCCCAGCATCTTTCCCAATAGGCTCCATTTTGCAGATGAGAAAACTGAAGTTCTATGAAGTTGGGGAGCTGCCTTGGATGGCACAACCAGTGAGCAGGGGAGGCAGAATTTGAACCCAGAATTATAAGGCCCCCAAGCTCTGCCCTGACCTTCATGCCCAGCTTTAGTGTTGCAGATGAGGTCAACACACTGTTAGGCTGATGACACACCTCGACGTTCCTGTTTGCCCTTCCTCAGGGGTGCAGAAGAAGGGGTGGAAGAGGTGTGTGAGTCATGTCTGTGCCTCTGAGTCCAGAAGGACAGACAGACAGGCAAAGAGGCCCAAGGTTCTGAGACCTCGTAGCTCTGGGCGGGAACCCAGCCTTGGAAACCGAGGTGGATGTGTTGGAGTCTTCCAGGGGATAGGGCTGTCTAATCCCCAGGTGTTTTTCTGGATACCTCCCGTGTGCCCGGCTCGGTGGGCATGGAAACATGTCAGACCGAGGCTGTGCCCACAGGCTGCTCACCTAACCTCAGGGAGTAGGGACTGATGAGGTAGTAGGGGGTTGCTGGCAGCCTGCTGTGGCTGCCCAGAGGAGCTGTGGTGAGCCCTGATTGGGATGCTGGTGGTATTTGAGCGAGAGTCTGCTGGGATGGGAGAAGGATTTTGAGCAGAGCAGGGAAGCATCCAGGCAAAGCCACCTGTGTGAGCAAAAGTGCCTGTGCACCAGGAAGATGAGGCTGGAGGGGGCCACCAGCCTGACGGGGAGGGCCTTGGTCACCAGGCTAAATGTGGCTTTGCTTGTGACTCCAGGCACCAGGAGCTAGTGAAGGTTTGGGGAAGAGTATGCAGCACCAGGACACAGGCTGGCAGTCCCCTCAAGGACTCCCCCCTTTTCCCCTAGAGATGCTCAACATAGATAATGTTTTAAATTAATTTTCACTCTTATAAAAAACACCCTGAGCCACCTCTACCTCACCTTCTGCCCCAAACCTCCCCTAAAGAAATGTCCTACCTGCTTCAACTGGAGGTGGGAAGAAGGAGCATAGCAGGAGAACAGACTCACATAAATACTTTTCCAGACAGTGTTGCCCAGACACACCGTCCTGGGCTTTGTTTCAGCTGGGCTGGGGGGGATCCCGCAGGAGGGAAGTCGGTGAGGCCTCTTCTCAGAGCAGCCAGGGGGCCTTCTGACTGCTCCGTATCCCCTTCCTTTCTCTCTGAGCTCTTGGTTCCTGGGTTTATCAGTGTGCTGGGAAAAAAAACCAGAACTCACCCAGCTGCCTCAATGGATCAGAATTTGAAGGTGGGCTCATTCTGGCGGTATGGGTGGGGCTCTTGCCCAGGGCCATGGGCAGGTCCGGGGAGCAAATGGGGCCAGTGAGGCACTCAGGGATTGGCAGCAGTGGGAGGATGACAGGTAAGGGAACTAGTGCCATGGGACAGGACCTGTGATTGGAGCAAGACATGCAGCTCCCAAACAGAGGGGAAGGGCGAGGAGATGCCGCCTGCCTCTATGCTCTCAGGTCGCTCGTGGGTGCCTCCAATTAGCCAAACCCAAGAAGCAGGGGAGCCGGGAGGTAGATTCAGCTAGTGGGCCTCCTAGGCACAGGGCAGGGAGAGAGGTGAAATGCTGAGGGGGTGACACATACACTCTGCAGCCAGCCATTTTCTGCCCCAGCACCAGAATGTTTTACTCTTTTTGCATACTCTTGCCCCAGCCCGAAGAAGACCAAGCCTTTGCCCTCAGGATACCCAAAGAGGGCATCCTTGGTGCAGCAGACAGAAGAGGGCTGTGCTCACTGCCAGAGGAGGCAGCAATAGAGCCCAACACTGCCAGAACCCAACTGGGAAGAGTCTGGGGAGGGAGGCTTAACCCCTTGAGGGAGAGAGAAGGAGGCAGCAGAAGTCACAGCCCCACGGAGGAGAGCGAAGTGCCCCTCCCCGCCTCCCCAGTGGCTCTGAGCTCAGCTGTGAGAGATGGCATCGTTGGGAAGCCAGCTAGCTGCCTGGCTGCATTCTCTCAGAGTAAGTGGAGGATTTCTTGCTCACAGCCAATTGTTGTTGGTCAATAATTCATCTGCAACATGCCTTTCTCTTAGAAAACGAAGGCATCCCATGTCACTGTAAAACCTTTAAAAGGAGAATTTAGTGATGAGCCCCACTTTTTTTTTTTTTACCCTCACGGCCTCACATCCTGGGAGGATTTCCAATTGATCTTTGTGAATGGCCCCAACACAAACTTTTGGAGCCAGATTGCTGGGAGGATGGTTCCAGAATCAGCTAGGGTAGAAAGGAGGTGACTTTGGAGATGCCGGCTTGGCACCTGGGGGTACTCACCTCGGCGAGGACAGAACGAGACTGAGGGCTGAGTTGCAGATGGGGAAGGAGCACCCCGCAGTGGCCTCGCATCTGTGTCCAAGGCTGCCACAAGGCCTGGCTGAAGGGGGGCTGGACCTTGGCAGGAAAATGGGTCTAATCAGCACTTCCTAGACTCAGATTTGGTGAATCAACACTTCATCTTACAACTCAACAAACATTCCCTGAGTCCCAACTCTGTGCTAAGCAATGTGGTGCTCTGGCACTCCAAGGTGGGGAAGCCCAGAAGAGGGGCATCTTGCCCAGACTTGGTGACTAAGAAGATTTCTTAGAAGAAGCACATTGGCCAGGCCAAGGGACAAAGGAGAAGTGTTACTTAAATTGGGATGAGCACAAGCAGTGGCCCCCAAGTTGTCTGTCAATAATTCCAAACTCCAGAGGGGGTTACCCAATCCATGCAGTGTGTATTTTGGTGGCTTCATTGCCCTGAGCTTGTTGTGAACAAGCCTCTTTATCCACAGCCACAGCGTGAGCAGGCCCCAGAGAACTTGGGCATTCTGTGCCATCAAGTGCCTGATGCCCAGACATCTTCCCATCCCTAGGCTGGTCATACATGTGTTTCCAGCAGCTGGACCACCTGGATCTGTTGTAAGAGCCAGACTGAGAGGCAAAACCCTGAGTCTGTTCCCACCTCCAGCCCAGCCCAGTTCAGTGGGTATCACTTTTCTCTGTGGGCCTGTTTCTCCTCCCTGTAGACTGGCAGCCCTCCATATATTCTTCCAGCTCCCTGAACCTTTGTTTCCCTGCCCCAGGGTCACAGGAGAACCACTGCCAGTTGGTCATTCAGATGCTCAGATGTATAAATGCTTACCACATGCTGACCAGCACTGGGCCAGACGTCAGAGAAGGGGGCGACAGAGGCAGGCACCACAGGCGCAGTCCCTGCCTACTCTGCATATACCATCTGGGGGGAAAGAAGTTAATCAGACCAGACCACCCCCAGGGAACCATGTATTATAGCTGGAAAGGAAAGTCTGAAGGGAAGCCCAAAGCTCCATGAGCGGAGATAAGAGTTGTAGTCTAGGGTGGGAGATGCAGGAAGCTTAAACACATGATGATCATCCAGAGTCATTGAGATAAAGCCCCATGGCCCAAGGCACCCAGTGCAGGGGGAGGAAGGCCAGGCCTCAGGCTCAGACCCTGGGTAGGGGGTGTGCTGTGGGTGGCCAGGGATAAGGCCACAATCCTGGGGTAGCAAATGTGGCTTCTCCAACAGCCGCACTCTTCACTCAGAGAAGAGGCCCTGTGCTGAGAGGAAATGACACACACATGGCCAAGGCACAGGAAAAGCACTTGGCCTTCACTGGCCATCTGTGTCCCGGGTGGGTCCTTCTACTGTCCACTTGTCATTAAGTCATATAACAGCCATTACCTTCACATTTATAGGGTATTGGACTAATAAAAGCTGTAGGACAGTTTGGCCAGTGCTGCAGGTCAGTAACTGCAGACAGTAAGCAGGGGTGCCGCTTCCTGGGTGTGGGCTTGAGTGTGTGTGCCTGGCAGCCTCAGCATGCTGGGCACCTGCGTTATTGCTGGGCTCTGGTACTCATCAGCCATTTGTGGTTAAGCCACTTCCAGCAGAAAGAGCACTTTTGAATGCTCAAGTTTCTTTGATGGTGCCCTAGAAAACTCATTGACTGGCTTCAGGCTGCTCAGTAAATCAGTATTGTATGTATTGAGCACCACAGGTGCACCAGGGAAGGACTAGGCTGAAGGGATGGAGAAATAGACAAGACTGAGTCCCTCCTCCTCCTGATGGAAGAAGCAGAATAAGCCTAGGCCCCAGCAAATCAATGAATGAGGTGATTTAAAAGGCTACGAGGAGAATAAGAAGCACAGGGTAATGGAGGAGAGAAAGAAGAGGAGCTGATGAAAGGGGCTGCTGCTTGAATTGGGCATGTTGTGCATGTCTTTTGAGAGAGCTTTAGGGTCAGAGGATATGGTTAGGCTTCTGCATACTCATTACCATCTTTTAATTTAATTTTTATTTTTATCAAAGTAATACATGTACTATAGTCTAAATTGTCAAAAGTGGCCAGAATGGTAGCTCACGCCTATAATCCTAGCACTCTGGAAGGCTGAGGCCAGTGTATCCCTTGAACTCAGGAGTTTGAGACCAGCCTGAGCAAGAGTGAGACTAAAAATAGAAAACTATTAGAAACCATTAGAAAACTATTAGAAACCATTTAGTAGAAACCATTCCTACTAAAAATAGAAAAACTAGCTGGGCATCCTATAGTCCTAGCTACTTAGGAGACTGAGGCAAGAGGATTGCTTGAGGCCTAGAGTTTGAGGTTGCTGTGAGCTATGATGATGCCACGGCACTCTACCCAGAGTGACAGAGTAAGACTCTGTCTCAAAAAAATAAAATGTCAAATGTGCCCCAAGCTATTAAGAAAGTAGCACCCCCTCCCTGACTTTCCTCCTCCTCTCCTCCAAGTCTCATTCTTGGGAGGCAACCACTTTTAACTGTTAGCTGTTTCTTCCGGTATTTTTCTTCATATTCTAAGTGATGCGTGTACTGTCATTTATATTATCTTTCCATTTGAAGCATTAACTATTGACTCTTTACTATGGAAGATACAAGGGTCAGCACCCACAGTCCTACAAAATACTTTCCCTCTTCCCCTGAGCTACCAGATTTCCAGTGTGGGGTTCAGTGGCTATTCAGTGTTTACCTTAGTATCAAAGGTACCTATTGCTCTTAGCTGAGCCACTGCGTGTACTACGATTTATTTCTGTCCTGGAGTTAACAATCTCTCCTTTCAATGGTCAAATATATCAGTGCTGTTTTTGTCCTGGAGACTACATCCTCCTCTCCAGGTGGACTGGTGACTGTCTGAGCCTGATACACAGTTGTTGGGCTATGGCCCTCCTCTACAACAGCCTTCTAAGCTGGATGGAGCCCCACAAGGCTCCTCTCCAGCCTTCTAAGCTGGAGGGTCCTCACAAGACTCCTCTCCGAAAACCTGGCTGCATTTAGCTCTCTCAGCCCCTCCCATAGCACTTCTCTTTAGCTTGATTCTTTCATGGATTTTTTCCTGAATCATTGACTCAATAGAAAATCAGTCAATAAAATTATCTTCTTTTTAGAATTTACCCTTTTTTGAGCTTTGTGTTAGTTACCTGGAGAAGAGTTAGTTTTTACTGAATGTGCACCAGGAATGCCAGGGGCACTGAGTTTGCAATGGAGTCTAAGCCAGAATAAGCCTCCGTCATCGTCATGAGTCAACCCTTTGTGTTAAAGATGAGGAAACTGAGGCCTGGATGGGGAAGCGAGATGGCCTAGGTCCCAGAGGTTTCCAGCCCTTCTCTTTGTTCACTGAGCACTCAGGGCTCTCTCTGTGGGGAGGTCAGTGCCCTCCCCAGCCCTCTTCCAGTTGAGTCCTTGGTCCATCTCCCTCGAGACCCAACTCAAATGCCACCTCCTCTGACATGTCATCCTAGACCAGTGCAGAGCTCTTTCTTCCCTGCCCAACTGCTAGAGTCATAGCTCTCCCTGGATTTATGACTCTGCTTTCTGCTGTCAGTAGGCGTAATGTTGGTGTTCCTGCGCGCATGTGCCCACGCACGTGTGTGTGCGTGATTGTGTGCGTACACATGGTCGATGGGGAGCAGCCATCCATCCTACTCATCCCTGACGGTGCCTGGCGTGGTGCCTGGCATCGAGTAACTGTTCAGTGGCTGTTTCGATGGTGTGAATGGAGGCTTGTTTCTGTAGACCCGCTAGATTCCACCTTTTAAATTGACAAACTCTATTTAGAATTTCAGTAAGTTCATGTTTTTCTTTATCTGAGTAAGTGAAGTAGAATCTGTTTTTGCAGTAAATAATGTGCATCCAATTTTAAATGCCTGGCCCCCACCCCCTTCACCAGTTTCTGTTTCTCCAGCCCCCTGCCATATCCGCTCCCCTCCCCCAGCCCCATCTCCAGCCTTCCCTGTACACGAGCTTGAGTGTAGGTACTGTGACTCAGCAGCCCCTCTCCAAGCTTCGGAGTGGCACAGTCTCCCTCCCTCCTGTGCATGACACACTCCCAAGCTGTAAACGCTGTGGAGGAGCCCCCACCATCTGCCGGCTCCTTGTCCTCCTCTGCAGGACACACCTACTGTGTCAGGAGCCAGCCCCACCCTTTCTCTACCTACCCCCTGCTTCTGGCCTCTAGATGAACCACAGAGTCAGGGCCAGAGGGAGGGCAGGGGAAGAAAAGGTAGGCCAGGCTCAGAGGCCAGTAGTGAGGACCAGGAAGGAATTCAGGACAGGAGAGGAACCTCTTCATCCATCCTCAGCTCATCACAAACTTCCAGGAGCAAGAAATTCATCTTGAATAAGTCTTGGATCCCTGGGGCCTTAAGATGGGTTATGTCATGAGCCAAGGTCTCTTTGGTCAGGTGGAGACTCAATGCAGTGACTGAGTGCCTGAGACCCAGCAGTTCCCACATGTCCCCACCTGTCACATCTCCCTGCTCATGAATGTCCATGCAGCAGCACTGCCTACCCCTCCAAGCCTCCAAATCCAGCCTCTGCTTGTGGGAATCCAGATCCAGTCCTACTTCTACTGTGAGTCAGGACAAAGCATACTCTGAGGAAGGGCCTCCTTTGGTCAAGTGCAGAGCGCTAATGTGTGCCTTGGCTGCCCAGAGCCCATCTTACATTTTTTGGTACCTTGGCTGGACTCCAAAAGCTGACTCTTCTGTTTTATGGCAGAGTCAAGGCTCAGCCTTATAACATTCAGCCCCACATGCTTTCCCTGGGGCTTCATGGCCATTTTCTAGGCTGTCTGGGGTTTGGCCATTTGGCTCTTTCCCCGGTCACAGCCCCAGATGCCACAATATCTCTCTCTATCCCCTCCCTCCAAGAAGACATTGGGCCAACAGGGGACTGGGGTGTCGGGTGTCCCAACCTGCTCTGGGCTGAGATACTTACTGGACCCTACCACAGAGACCCACCCTCCACAGTGGGTAACAAAACCCCATCCTGGCGGTGTGAGACAGGCAGGAGGGACAAGTCTGTTTTACCTGCTCAGTGTCCCTAGAGTAGGGGTGTGGAACCCAAGCCACTGTGGCCAGCTCTTGACAGAAAGCTAAGCAGTGTGCTCAGGGCCAGCTCATGCGGAACCCAAACAGGCCCCTTCTTCTTAGAACCTTTTCTTCTGTCACCAAGAAATTCACGCCTCTCTGAACCCACCGCTCCAAACATGCTGAGTCTAGGTCCTGGGGCAGGGTGAGAGGGTAGACAGGAGTCCTGACTTAAGGAGTCCTCCCATGACTCCCCGCTGCACTCAGAGTAAGGTCCAGACGGCTTGTCCCGGCCGGCTGGTCCCTGCGAAGTCTGGGTCCTGCCGCTCGGCCCGGTGTCCTCTCCTCTCTGCCCTTGCTCAGGGCTGTCTCTCCACACGGGCCTCCATCCTCACTTCTGTCCTCCTCTTCTGGCAGTTCCTTCTTGTCACCCAGACCTCGGCTTGCTCTAGAGTAGGCCCCCTGTTATTTTCTTCCTCAACACCCAGTTCTTTGCCATCTTAGTTTCTCCCCTAATTTATTGCCGTCTGCTTGCTTGTGTACCGTCAGCCGAATGCCTGGCAAGTTGAGGCCAGCGTCCTGTGGCCACACAAGTCTGTTTTATGAACTCAGATGATCTGAAAACCCACAGGACTCTGGAAGTAGAACCACCTGTGGGAAAATCCTCTCCATGAAATGAATACCCTGAGCCTGGGGCTGGGAACTCTGGTGGACAGGCCACTTCTCAGAGCAGTTTCCCTGCCAGAGCCCGTGTGTGAATCAGGTAGTGCTGGGGGCACCCTGAGGGATCCATTGTGATCAAGGCAACTGGGCCCTCCTACCTCCCTGGTCAAGACCAGCCTCTGGGCACAGAGGGGCCCTGGCCAGGGATGACCCCCCAGGAGTTCATGGACTGCCCGGGTCTCACCGAGAAACTCCTCGCCTTTCAGGAGAACATATCCTCTGTGGGTTCCCACTGCCAGTGAAAGCCTTTCCTGACAGTAACACCCAGTGAAGGAAAGTTTTGAAACGCAGTACTGGGTCCAAGGGCATGCCCACATTTTGTGGCTGCCTGTTCCCACCTGTTCTGCTACCTGGCACCCCCACCAGACCTCAGTTTAAAGTCATCTCTACCCGAGGGGTTCCCTGACACCTATCCCCTGGTCTAGAGGAGGGTGTCAAGGAGTCCTTGCTCCTGGAGGCTCAGGGACACAGGCACCCAGGCCCTCAGTGGGATGGGTACCATACCGGTCCGCTCTGCCCTCACACTCTCCGGCAGTGGTCTCTACCCCCAGTATCATTCTAGCATCTCAGGGCCTTGAAGAACAGTCACTGATGCCTGAGCTAGTTTGGAGGTCCCCTGTACGTGACCCTGCAGTCCTTCCTCCAACATCCAGGCTGGGAAGAACTTGGCCCTACAAGACATCCCTGGCTGCAGAGCAGTGCTCCAGAAGAAGTGAGTCTGGGACTGTCAACCTTCACTTCATTGAAAATAAACCACTGTGGGGCCGGGGAGGTGGTGGTGCCTGAGACATGAAGACAGCGGGCAGCCCTCCCCTGTCAGGCTCTCCGGGCTGTTCCTAGCCTGTGGCTTCCCCTGCAGAGCAGCAGGCTGGGGAGGGAAGCTGTCACATCATTGCAGGTGAGACCCCAGAGGGGTGCCTGGGTCCTGATCCTCCCTGTCTGGGCCAGAGATGCTGGTGGTGGCAGGGTTTCTGCAGAGGCCCCCGTGGCTACACAGCACTCCGAGAAGAGAACGTGGGGCGACTACGACCCGCCACGCCTAGGGTGGGGGCAGAGGACTCACGGTAGGAGAGCCCATCCTCTCGGGGCAGGAATCTGGGCCTGGCCAAGGAAAAGCTCACTTCCCTTTCTCTTGGTTTCTAGGAACCATGCCATTTAGGGAGCCCTCTCTGCCTGGACCCTGGTGGAAATGCCAGGGGCCAGCCCTGGCTGGCTCACAGAGCCGCCGAGCCACACTGGGTCCCAGCAACTCTGGCTAATGTTTCCAGAGCCTCCCAGGGCACAGGTTAGGTAGGAAACGTGTGCACACTGGGGAACGTTGGCTGCTGCAGGCAGTGGGAGCAGCTCCGTGCTGACACCCTTCCGCCAGCAGTACTGGGACCTAACAAACACTTATGGAGCGCTTACTGTGTGCCGGAGCTTTCCAAGTGCTTGACATGCATTAACACATTTAATCCTCCCAACAAGCCTATGAAATGGACACCATAAATGTGCTCATTTTATAGACGGGGAAACTGAGGCATAGAGAGGTTATGTAACTTGCCCAAGGTCACAGGGCCAGACAGTGGCAGAGCACGATAATCTTCCTCTTAGCATTTTCATGATGTTTCTTCCACTCTGGGTAAAGTCGAGCTTCCTCTGGACTCTGGTGAATCTCAGAAAGGTTTTGGGAAGAAGTTCGACATTAGCATCGGGAACAGAGTGACTGGGGACTCAGCTCCAGTGATGGTGGGACAGACCAAGTCCACTTCTCAGGAGAGCCCTCGGGTGCCATCCTCTGCCCTCATCATGCACAGACTTTGGAACATTCCCTTCAGGGTCTGTGCCAGTCAAAGGTGCCTTCTCTGCCTCCTTTCCTGAACAGCAGAGAAGGCACAGGCCACTGCACCCTGCCCCCAGGGGCCCTCCTGCCAGGCTTGCTTCCTGCTTAGGCCACCTCTGTCCCAAGGATCCCTTGGCCCCAGTGAAAGGGGGGTCGCAGCTGACAGCCTGGCTTTAGAAATCTCCCCTCTTGTCCTGCCAGAAAGAATCCTGCCAACTTCCTACCCGCACTCTAAGAAGGGGGAAGCTGTGCCCTCCAGGCTCTGACCGTTTCTGTAGGTGCTCACACCCCTTCTTCATTTTGTCACCATCCACCCTAGAGTCCCTGAAGCCTTATCTCCTGCCACTGGACCTAGTGCAGTCTGTGTTTAGGTTTAAGCCCAATATTTTTTCAGCAGAAATGCAGCATGGGCTTAGGCCTAGAGTTTTTTTGCCTGTTAATATTTTCTGGAATCCTGATGCTGATGTCCATTCCCCCCATATGTTGTTGCTAAATGCATCCCTCTGAAGTCTTCAGGGGCTCATAGGGGCAGCATAGGGCCTCACTGTGAGAAAATGTCACCCCCCCCCCAAATTGCCTGGGCCATGAAAATTATGAGTTGAACGACCAACCCACCCAGCAATGTCAAAACTGCTTAGGGCTCCCTAGAAGGGGGTGAGCTGGACAGAAAGGAGATGAAGGGGACAGAAGGAGGAAAAGGCCCAGGGGCAGAGCTTGGCTGCAGAGGCTGTCATTTACCTCAGAGACTGTCACGGACAAGGTTCCAGGAAGTATCTGAGCGTCTACATGAGTGGGCTTCTCACGTACGTAATGTGGGACATACTGAATCAAAGCAAAATGAGACAGGCTTCCTGGAGGACTCTGCAGAACCTCTGGAAACGTCATGGAGAAGGTAGAGGGAAGCTTTCCCAGACTGATCTCATGGAAGATGTCTGGCCAGGACATGCTCCGGGCCCCACCACAAACCAGCTAGGGGCCTTGGGCCAATCAGAGAGCCCTCCCTAGCCCTCAGTTTCCCCATAAAATGAAGCTCCTAATCTAGGCCTAGCTCTTCAGGGGACTATTGTGCAAAGGCACAAGGAAGTCTCTGTGACCAAGAGTGCTTTGCACAAAGCACAGCACACTGCAGGGTTTGTGTCTTACATTTCTAGAAGAAGCCACAGGGGCTGGGCTTGGCCACCCAGAGTGAATTGCCTTGCCTCTTCATGTATTTTGTGAGCAACTTCTGCTATAAGAGCAAAGGGACAGTTAATCAATAGATAGGAGCTCAGTGTGTGGTCTCTGAGCAATCCTGATAATCCTACTCATGAATACTGATAACCTCACAGACCCTCCCTTTCTGAACTAACTCAGTCAGGCAGCAAACTAGTCACCTTCAAGTACCAACCCTTCTTATGATGGCTTTGGAGAGGCTCTTGAGAAGGCAGAAATAATGAAAGACTGGGCTCTTGACAATGGCCATAAAAATTTAATTTAGCACTTAGCTCAGCTCTAGCACCCCTGGGGACACGAGAGGTCCTTGAGCTACAGCCCCATAGGGATCAGATCCACCTAAGAGACTGCAGTGTTGGGGCCTGAGATTTGGCTACACAGAATGTACAGCCTAGCCGGGAGGATGTGGACACTCAGGCTGGGGCTTAAGCCCATTCTACCTGACTTGAGGGAGGAAGAGGGATTAGAGCCAGACCAAAAATAGCACTGTGATTCTAGAACCTCTGCAAGTAAGCAAGAGCCTTCTCAAAGCCTCCCTCCCAGCCCTCCTGCTCCCTTGTGTGATGGGAGGAATGGTCAGTGGGGTTAGGTGTCCTCTGGAATGAGCTTCAAATGGCTTCGTGTGAAATGTTCAAGAACCACTGGTGTGTACTAACTAATTTAGTTTGACATTCACCACCATCACAGTCACACCATTACTATTAGCATGACTATCTTCACCACCTCCACCACCAACACTGTCACTGTCACCACCATCACCATCAATATTATCACCACACCATTACCATCATCACTATCAAGACCATTATCAATCCTACCATTACCCTTAACATTGCTGTCATTATCACCACCCGTTCCACCACCAGCACCATTACCTCTACCACCACCACCATAAACATCATCATCCACCAACACCACTACCACCACGATTACCACTTCCCCTTCATCACATTTTCCATTTGCCTTTGACCACACAGAGGCAAGATTGCAAAATCCAACCACTAGCCCTTCTCTTCTGTTAACTGTCTGCAGCTCCAAATATTCATTTTCATATCTGTCTGCTCAAAATAAAAAAGATCAATCAAAGGCTGACCATATGAGGCTAGTCATACATTCTCATTTGTTTAGTACAATCCCAATTCATATCTGTTTTCCCTGCTTTGTTATTACAAATTCTCCTCTTTGACTCTCAACTATACCCTGGTTCTCATGACAAATTATATGGGCACCCTGGTTAAAATTATGTGGGCACCCACATCCAGCTTCTGACTGAACTCCCAAGGCCTGGCAGCCCAAGGTTGCTAACCCTTAACAATCTGGCAGGCTTCCTGGAACTCTCACAGCATGCAGGTGCTAGCTGGGAGGGGTCACACCCCCCACAGTCTCTGATAACTAATGATGCCCCTGCCTCCCCCTTTTCTCCCTCCCTGACCTCCTCCTCCTTTCCAGGAAACCACTGAGAAAAGATGAAAACGGCACCAGTGTTGCTGAGTATCCCATGAGCTCTTCACAGAGCAACAAAGGGGTAGACGTGAATAATGCAGTAGTGTGAGTCTGCAAGCCTTGGACCTGCTGGCCAGAGGGACACCTTGGTGGCATAGTGGACATGGGAAAGCAGGTGGACATGAGCTGACACTGGGCTTGTCCAGGACTTCATTGCCTTGCAGGCCTCAAGCCTCCTGACAGGGAGACCATCCTCTTCCCAGGCTTGTCTCTGGTCAGCCTGGGCAGGGGCAGCTCAGACACTGGGCTGAGCCTGGCTCACCCTGCATGCAGCACAGGGGCAGCGTCGCCGCCTGAGGCCCTCCACACCTTCCTTCTTGTCTGGTGTTTGATCTGCCAACTGTCCCCCAGCTGCTGCCTAAAGCATATGTGCTGATGGGGGGGGGGCTATCTGTCTGCCTCCTCCTTTACCTGAAAGAAAAGTGACCCAGGGCCCACTCCCCTGCCTGAAAACCTCTCCTCCTCCCAGGAAGCCCACCTGCTTCTCTGTTGTGTTGATGTTCCCAAGAGAAGCCATTGGCACAGCCAGGAGACAGACCTCCCCTTTCAAAGGTGCTTCCTACCTGTCTGTCTGTCACCCTTCTGTGATTGTCTTTGGTCTTCAGGGCCTGCCTTCTCCATTCTGCCCCCACTGATATGGGGGGACCTTATGTCCTGACCACTCGCTGTGGAGGGCTGCGAGCCCAGTCGGCAAAATCCTCTTTCAAGCAGCAAAGGGGTTCATTGACACTTGAGGGTAGTGTCTGGCCTTCCATGGGCAAAATGACTCACTAAACCGTACGTAAGCCAAGGACCTCCAGGCAAGGGCAGGGGCCGCTGCACCTGTTCTCAGACTCATTCCCACACTTGACCCCATAGGAATCGATGCATTGATGTGAGCCAGGCCTTACCTTGGTTGAGTAGAAGCCACCACTTGTGCCAAACCCACTTGCAGGCACTCTGTACGAGGCCAGCACTGAGTCTGCCTGACCCGTGGTACTCAGACCCAATCCCCCCTCACTCAGAAGGAGGAGGTGTTCTTTCAGTGCCCATCTATAAATGTCTCTTTCCGTGGTCTTATGCTTTAAAAGTACTGAGCCCTCCAGGGTGGTTGAAAGATGAAGGAATGAATGGGAGGAGAGGAGAGGAACCCTCCAGGCTTGATAACCATCCCTCCATCCACTTGGCTTTTCTTCCAGGTGGCCACCTGCCCCATGGGGCACAGCAGGGAGGGCATGGAGAAAGCAGACTTGTGGTTTTGCATGCCTGGCAGATTAGAAGGACATTCCTGACCCTGTGGCTCCTCTCACCACCTCACATGCTTGCTCAAAAGGAACCTGTGCATTGATTGGTTCCCCTCTCAAGCCATGTAGGGATTTAGCTGGATGGACCTGGTTTGCTTCCTAAACTACTGGGTGGTTGGGCCACAGGTAAGACTTTCAACCCAGGGAAGACTGACAGACATGAAAACCCATCTCCCTTTGGGAAGAACCTTAAAATGTCCTAGTGCCCACTAAGCTGTCAGTGTGTCATCGTCCTGCCCCCAGGTCAGTGGGTGCAGGCTGCAGACAGGCCCAAGACGCACCCTCCCACAAAGGGTTTTATTTTCTCTTCTCTTTTCCTTCTGTGTGAGACTCATTATAGGTTTGGATTTGGATGTAGCTTTCCCAGCACGCCTTGGCATTGGCACAGTGCTGCCCACAGCTTCCTTCATTACTGCCCCAGCCTCCAGCCTGGTGAGCACTTTATAGAGCTCTTGGGATGCAGATCCAGGTGACAAACAAGCCAGAGGATGTGAGTCAGAGGCAGGGCAGGGGTGAGAAGGTTGGCAGACCCCAGCCCAGGTCCATTTCTCCCACCAGGGGCCCAGATTGTGCAATTAGCCTGATCCCAATCTGCAGCCTGCTGGTGCCTACAGGACCCCCAGGCTGCTCCCTAAGCAGCACCTAGACAGGACCCCAGCCCTGAGCACACCACTGTGGACTTCACCAGTGAGAAAATGCCTGTGCCTTGGCCTGTTGGAAGCTCAGGAATGATCAGAAGGCAACCTCAGTCCGAGGGGAGACTTCTGCCTAAGGGATCATGGAGTGCTGGCTGCTTTGCGCACTGGGTCCCACCATCCCCAAACAGGGCTTGATTCAGGAGGCTCAGATTTTGCAATTAGCCTAATCCTCCAGCCTCAGCTGAGTCTCCATGGGGAGGAACCATAGCTGAGCCATCACCATGCTTTGGGGCCTCTCCCCCTTCCCTGAGCCACTGACACATCCATGGTTCCAGTTTGTGGGCAAATTTCCCCTCAGTTGGGCTTGTAAAATCTCTTCTCACCTAGTTGTGAAAACCAAGAGAAGAGCCCAGTTTTAAAAAGATTCATCGAGGACCAACCCCCCCAAGCCCAGAACCAGACATTTGGAAGATGCATCTCATGGCAAACTCCAAGCCCCGCCAGATTTTTAGCTTACGAGACTGAAGCAAATTTAAGACCATGCCAGCCTAGTACTTGAGCTTAGACCTCTTATTTAAAATGAATCCACAGCCCCTAAACACAGACTGATCCTCAGACTAGTCTGAACTCAGAAGTTGCCAACGAAATGCACATTCCTTCTCATTTTCTCAAATAGATGTTTTTCAGCCTTCCCATAATTGAGCCCAACTTTGGAAATAGGTGAGATACAGGATCTCCCAGAGGTTTTAGGTGTTCCTCAGAAGCTTCTAAGGGAAGTTTTGGAAGAAAGACTAACAGGTGTAAAAATATAAACATATATTATACATAGTTATATATATTTAAAGAGATATCTATATATATATAAAATTATTGTACTCTCCGCATCTGTACCAAGTGTGAGTTAAGCTGCCCAGGTAGTGTGAGACGTGTAATGCATGAGTGTAAATACCCTGACATCTGCCTTCTTAGCCATGTGCTGTGTGTACAGGGGGACGACTCTTGTTGCTAGGAGTTCTCTCAATGGGCAAATATACAGTTGATGCCGTCTTATCCACTAACTAGCCATGAATGTTGACTTTGTGCTGAAACTTTTATATAGGAAGCATTGTACCGGCAGCATTGGGGGTCCACTGTTACAAAGAAGAAAGCACCGTGTCTTTTTTATTTTCAATAAAAATATACTTATAAAAATGGCTGTCAGTTGTCATTTGTGGTGGGTGCTGGGCCCTAAGTGTGGGATGGAAAGCAGAGGACATGCTGAGGTGCAAGTGGAGGGGTTCCTCAGTAGGGTCCTGCTATAAACCCAGGACTGGGCTAGGTGCCTTGTATGTGTTATTTCTAAGGCCAATCCTGGCCCTCATCACCCCACCCATTACCTTGACCCTTGACTTAACTGAAAACAGGGCAGTCTACCTTCCCAGTTTGCCTGGGACTGAGAGATTTTCCTGAAGTCAGGACTTTTGGAGATAAAAGCAGAAAAATCTCAGGCAAACAGAACAAGCAGGTCAACCGAATTTGACGAGTGCTTATAGGACTCATAGAAGGCACAGATCAGCTAACCATGCTGGAGGAGAGAAGGTGGGCAGGGTCAGGCCTCCAAGAATGTCCATCCCTGTGAGGACAGTGCACCCACAGGCTGATTAGAAGCGCCCTGTGCTGGATTAGCTGTGTGGAAAATTAAGGCCTTCCCTGCACCCCCAAGCATACAGGGCCCACTCTCGGCTCACCTGCTTGCTGAAGGCAGTGGTGAGTAAGCCACCTGCCAGGTCATTTTCCTCTTCCAGCCTCACCCTCAGGTAAGCTTCACCAAAGCCACCATCTTCCCCCAGCTCTTCTGGGGGAGAAGCTTCCTGTCCCTGGGCGAGGAGGGATGTAGGAAGAGAGGAACAGTTGCCCTTGCAGCACTGTTGTCCTCATCTTTGGAGTGAAGACACAGTCAGAGGTGGAGTGTGATAGCCAAGGTCAAACAAGGAGACAAGGATGGGGCTAGAGTTTGAACCCAGACCTGGTCGTGATGGAAGGGACCCCAGACTACCCCCTATTGGTGAGCTGCCAGGCCCACCACCCCTGCCTGGGCTCCCCATGGCATCATAGTTAGTTCCGTGAGGGGCTACTAAGAGGGTTCTGAATGTCCAGGGTTGGGGCAGGTATTTCCCCCCACCTAGCCCACAGTCCAGGGTATGGTCAGTTCAATGCAGGGACTCAGGGAAGGGCCTGTGTCCTAGATATCTGGGAAGTGGAGGGGACCATGGAAGTTCCTGCAGAGAGCCCACAGGCCCTCCTCTAAACAGTGCCCCCCACCGGATTCTGAGAGCCGTTTATGGAGAACTGCCATTTGTGAGCATACAGTAGGCACAGGGGAGAAAGCAGCCATCGTTACAGTTACCGTCACTGCCATCGTTGATGAAAGCAGCCTGTGCCATCTGGGCACAGTGAGGGCTCCTCTGCCCACTGGCCACCATGTGGGTCCCTCCTTGGTGATGGTAATGAGTCAGTGGGACTCCTGTGGCCTCCTACATACCCTTGTGCCTCCCAGCCTGGGCAAGCCCAGAGGCCAGCAGGAATCTTGACCAAGAGCAGCAGGCCTATGTACTGGGCTCTGCCCACTTGTATGGGCACCTGGCAGGATCCAGAGCCATGCTGGGAAAGTGAGGAGAGGACCAGTCAAGCGTACAGGTGCTGGGAGCTGTCATCCCACAGATGCAGGGTCAGGGCCGGTCTAGGCACCTCCTGCGTCTTTCCAAACCAACAGAACTGTGCTCCAGCTACCTGACGGTCCCATGTCCTGCTCTGGGGTCCTGCTGCTGCCGGAGAGGTGTAAGACACAACAAGACACACAGGGCACCCCCACCTGCACCCGGTGGAGAGGCAGAATTATTGTCTTGGGCTCATGGGAGCAGGTGCCAGCAGGAGCACGCTCCTTCCTTCCTCCCCCAGAACATGGCACTGAGGCACACACAGGGCGGCATCAGGAAGAAGGTCCCATGAGTCCCACTGTCGTGCTACCCGCCAAGTAGCAACTGGCTCACTTATGTGGCCTTGCTGTGGCTTCACCTTTGGACATGTTTCCTCACCCCCACCTGGCTAGGGATCGCCCCCCCTGGGTCCCTCCCCCTCCTCCTGCACTCCCACCCTCCCCCACTTTAGAAAGTATGTTGGACATTCCGTCTCCATCCCTGGCCGAGCAGTACCCTCAGCCCAAGCTCCAGGACCTGGCGTCTGCCCTTTACAGCTCCCACTCTGTGAGGCCCCAGCCCCTGCTGGTAGAGCAGCCCCCGGCCTGTCCTCCCCTTCTCTTGGGGCTCTCCTGAACACGTGCCCTGGGCTCCTGGCTGCAGCTCCCCATCATTAGTTCATTCTCTGATTCAGCCAGTCCCCAAATACAGAGATTCTCTACCTGCCAGGTGCCACGTTGAACACTGGCGTTCAGCTCTCCCACCTGAGGTTCCAGATGGAAACGTCAGAGGTTCCCAACTCCTCAAATACGCTGTGTCCTACCTGGGCCCTCCAATCTGCTCTCCACTCCCTCCCTACTGCCTCTGCTCCCTCTTCCCGCCCACCCCAAGATTTTCCTCACTCTGGACAACCACCATCTGCCCACCTGATCTGCCCAGAGCCACCTGTCAGCTGCTGTGGACCCATCGCAGGCTGCAGTCTTCAATATCCCCAGCCCCACCCCTCGCTGCTCATCCCCAGCTTCCATCCCACCCCACATGCCCCCACAAACTTCAATAACTGCAGCCTCATGTTCCCTGGTCCAGGCCTCTGCTGGGCTTCTCTGCCCTGGCCGGCTTGCCTCTCCCTCCACATTCTGCCTGGCTGCAGCCCATGTGCTCTCCAGGCCCCTCTCAGAGACTGTCTCTCCCCCACCAAACACACATGAAACACATACAGAGCTAGTACAAAGTCACCCTGCAAGCATAGCTGTCACATCCTGCCCTCCCCTGGGAACCTGTCCAGTCAGTATCCTCTGCTGTCTGAGAGCTTTTGTCCCCTTATGCTCTAAGTCCTGGCTGGGTACACAGGATACAGAGGGAAACAAGACAGGCCCTGTGTGACAATGGGCCCACAATGTGCACAGAGATTTTGACACCTGTGTGGAGATGAAGGAACCTTATTGCTTTTAATCCTCCCCTTAATCTAGCACAGAGATCACCCCCAGTTTACAGATGAGTAAACAAAGGTTCAGTAAGGTTAGGAGCTTACCAAGGGTCAAAAATGCAGTAAGTGGCAGGGCTGCAGTTCAGACCTAGCTCTGAGTGGTGGCAAGTTCCACGTCCTGCAGAGCCCAATAGGCCCTCAGATTTCAAAAAACTCCATTCCAGTCAGATGTGCATCCAACTCTCTTTCCAGCCCTTGGGAAGCATACAGGAGCTGCACCCAGAGATTCATGGATCCAACACTCATCACCTAACATGGGCTTTCTGGCAAGGTTCAGCCCCTCTCAGAGCCTCGGTTTTCTCATCTGTAAAATGGAGATAAAAGCTGGTGGCTCTTTCCATCATTACCACCTTGTGGCTTTCTTTGAGCACATCAAAGGCATTCTCTATTCCCTTAGTTTATTTTCCATAGAGCATTTCTCAGCACCTAAGAACAATGGCTGCTCTGGAGGCACATCTTCGGCACATCCTCTGGGTGCAATGCAGTTCTCCTGAATTTAGGATACAGAGGTGTGGGCACAGCGGCCTTCTCTGGTTCATGATGGTTTTATTCATTACCAAATCTCTAGCCCTCCAAACATCCAAACATGCTTGGCACAAGAAAAATTTGCTGAATTAACCAATTAACAATGGGTGACAAATTTAATACAATACACAGAGGCATAAAAAAGAATATAGCATTTTATTTCATATTACTGTTAGGAGTCTTCACCTCATTGGATGTGGCAGACGGGAGGGAAAAAAAACTTGAATTTGCAAGTTGATGGTATTGCAAACCAACACAACAAACTGCACTATGGCTACCTGACAGCCCTATGTCCTGCTCTCTGGTTTCACTAGTATCTTTTGGCTGCCTCAGTCCTTTGTGGATAGGTGCTTAGTTTTTGAGGCATCTTCCCTGCACCTGCTCCCTCTAGGAAGCACCTATTGTGTCCCCCAGGACAGATTCCTGTAATCTGGTGCAGGAGACCTGGGTTCAGGTCACCTGGTGTCTTCTGGGTTCTCAGTGGTCTTCGTTACAGATGAGCTGGCCTGGGTTCCTTCTGAACAGATGACTGTGAGACTGCTTGGGCCCTTCCAGCCTTTTAGGGTGACTAGCTGTCCCCCATCACTCCAGGTGCAAGTGACTGGGCTATAGCAGTACCAGCCTCCTGGCCGCAGCCTCTGCCCACGTTCCTGCTCTCTCTGAACTCTGCAGTCACACAGGTGGGGGAGGGCTGCAGATGCTTCTGTAGGTTTGTGTACCACCCTTTCCCAGCGTTCCCTAGTATGTTTCCAGTCCTTACCCTAAGAAGGAGGGTGAAGGCACACCCACCGTGCCTCCCAACCCCACCCTACATCTGTCTTTTTCTTTTGCCAACAATCCCCTGGGGTCCAAAAGAGGTGGGGTCTCTGCTCCCTCATCCAGACCAGAACTTTCCCCACACTCTAACCTTCTCCTGCCCCATGCCATCCATGGAACTAGACCAGGGCACATGATTTCCTGGAGAAGAATAAAGAACATATTCACTTATTATTTTCAAAATATTATCCCCATTCTCAACCCAAAGGTGTGCTCATACCACGTGAAGTCCAAATGCTGACAGAACGTGCGGTGAGGAGGATTCCCCAGTTGCTCATTCAAACACAGAGACACGGGGGAGCCTTAAGTCACCACGTGAAGCACGGCAGCGTGGGAATCCACGCTCCAGAGAAATGTGAGCCAAATGCCCATCACAAGCTGTGATTTCTTTTCAGCAAAACACCAGCTGTCACAGGCATTACAATGTGAAGAACTAATGGTGGTGTGAATGCAAGGCGTTAACACCCAGCCAGGCACACGCAGAGTGGGAGTGCAGGGTTAAGCTTAGCTCTCACTTCTGTCTGGGATTCCCCCTCCGTGCCAAGTCTCTGACAGACATCACTTCTTTTAGTCTTTACAGGAAAGAGGAATTATCATCTCCATTTTGTAGTTGATGAAACTGAGGCTTAGTGAGATTAAGCGACTTGCCCATGGTCAGAGAACAGGTCAGTGAGAAAGTCCAGGACCCCAACCCTGAGAACCGACCTGGCTGCAAAGCCCTGTCTGAATTCCCTCCACCTGCCTCCCCCTGCTCCAGCCCAGCCCCAGGATAGGAGCTGTGTGCAGACACCCTGCTGTCTGCCAAGCCTCATCCCCACCCCCCCCATGCCCCCAACCCCACTGGGCAGTGTGATTGTCCTCACCTGGAGAGTGTTTCTGTCCTTCAGGCTTGATTACTTGCTGGTTTCTTTCTTTTCCAAGTGGCCACTTCAAGTAGCTGAAATCAGGGCGTGTGCCAGGCAGCCCC
Source organism: Perodicticus potto (assembly GCA_963574655.1). Classification (NCBI taxonomy): domain Eukaryota; kingdom Metazoa; phylum Chordata; class Mammalia; order Primates; family Lorisidae; genus Perodicticus; species Perodicticus potto. The sequence goes on from CAUYRH010044381.1 coordinate 26,757, forward strand.
GGGAGGCTCCCTTCTCCACTGGCCTGCAGGGGTCCTGTCTGGGCTGTATAATTAAAAAGCCAGCTCTTTGTTCCCCAAACAGCCAAATCCATAGCTTCCATAAAGGTCCTGTACACCCTGCAGGGAAGAGCTGGTGCCAAGGGCTCAGCTTGTCCCACCTACCTAATCTCCACTTCCCTGACTGGGAGAGATCAAGGTGGCTGGTGGTTGGTCAGTCACAGGCTGGAGCAAACAGCCCTGGCCTGCCAGAGAGTCAGAGCTGAGGGCTGGGAATATGGAGGGGCAGGAGGGTGCAGACAAGTGAAGCCAGGAAAAAGAAGGCCCATGTGGAGCTTAGAGTATGGCCCACTGTCCTCCTTTGTCCGGCTTGCTTGCTGAGTGACTCTGGGTGAATCCTACCCTCTCTCAGCCCATAAAATGAGAAGGTCAGCCTAAACCAGATGAGGAAAACCACAGGCCTGCAGGGCCAGGCAACTGAATGAGCAAAGCATGGCAGGCCTTGTAAACCAACCCAGTGATGGCAGTATTTCTGCTCAGAGGTTGTTGGGTTGCCTCTTCTTGATTTGGAGGCTGAGGTCAGTGGCAGGAACTGAGCAAAACCAAAGCCTACATGTTCCACCAAAGGTATTCAAACCAAGAAGAAATTAAAATTTCAGGTTCATCAGAAAAAAATATGCTATGTACCATGTTAAGTCAGCAGGCTGCCAGTTGGTAAACTTTTGGGTTACCTTGTTGGCCAGATGAGTGGCAAAGGACTTCCTATCATTTAACCACCAGTATTGTGTAACAGATAAAGCCTGGGCTTTGGAGGCACACATACCCAGATTCAAATTTTGTACTGTAACTTAATGAGGATTTCTGCAAATTTTCAATCTCTCCGAACATCTTGAACATGGGGTTAATAATATAAGTGTTCAGCTCACACCATTGTTGAGAAGATTAAATGAGATCACTTATATCAAAAGTGTTTAAGATGCAGTAAGCACTCATATATGGTAGCTATGATTATAATTAACTAGGGTCAAGTCTCCCTAGGGCTGAGTGAACTCTCAATAGAGCTCATCATCACACTCCTCAATTCAAACAATTTTAGTCTTTTTTCCTAAAACTATTATGTTAATTGGGAAACTACGCGTGATTTAATTTGTGATTCAAAAAAATTTTTTCCTATAAATAAATTCTCAAAGCAAGGGGACAATACCTTTGCCAGGTAAAGTGACTTCATCAAAACTTATCATAGATAATCAATAAACAGAGACATCATTAAGATTGAGCTACTTCAAAATAAGATTTCTCTGCCCCATGCTCCTGGCACATTTTAGCCAAAGGGGTCTAGAACAGAAATAAATAAATAAATAAATAAATAAATAAATAAATAAATAAATAAAAGGGGGAGGAAGAAATAACATTTATTGAGTGAATCTCTGACTTGCAGTCATATGGCCTCTAGTCTAATGCTCTGATTTGGAGTCACATGGCCTCTAGTCTAATGCTCTAATGCCAGCTGCATGACCTTGAATAAGGCTCTTAAAGTCTGGGCCTACATTGCCTCACCTGTGAATGGGAATAATAGTAAAACGTGTCTCACACAGGGGAGTGTCTGAGGAGTAAAAACAATGTATGTAAAGTGCTTGGTACTTAGCAGATGCCCAGTAAATGGTGGCTATTGTGGTCTTTCTTGGTGCTCCTTCACAAGAAACTTACCGCTTACTCCTGTCAGTGGAAGGAACTAGCCAGCCTCTTACTTACAGTACATCAGTCATCTCCCAAAGGATTCAACTTTCATAAACATGGTTTGATACTATTCCACTGAGTTCCAATCACTCCATTCTTCTTAAGAACCCAACATTACTGTCAAAACACTCAATTTGCCCAATATAGCAGTACATATTTGCAAGTTAATTCTATTAAGGAAGTAAAAGAAATTATTTGCATTGTCCAATTAATGGCAGAGGCCCTTCAATCCCAACTCATGAGAGTCTTGGTGGATAACTCATCTTCTCTGATTTAATCCAATCTTATTTGGTCTATTATAGCTTGGAAATGGAGATGAAGTTGCTGTAATCACTTGGCTTCAGATGAAAGTCTTAGGGAAGGGATTTGTTAGAAACATCCCAATGTTGGGCAGAATGACACACTTCCAAAGAGATGGTATACCATGGAGACTGGACACACTCTTGGCTAATGACCGTGTTCTGGAGGCCATGGGTCTTGTAGGTCTTGATTCTGAAGCACTGGCTGAAGGAAAAACCAAATGAGCTTGCAGCTATGAGTTGTCTCTTCGTGATATCTTCATAAAGTAGCAAGTCTCCAAGAGGTCCGTAGATTCCAGTACTGTCTCCCAAGTACCACCATAGTTCTCTGCCCATTTGAATTTTCCATCACCATGAATTGCTTCATTTTACAGGTAAGGGAAAACAGAGGTCCAGAGAGGTTTAATAACTTGTCCAAGGTCATCCAACTAGTAAGAGGAATGCCCATGATGAAAAATCATTGAGAATGAAATCTACATGTTTGGACATGGGCCATCCCACCCTTCCCTTGGAAGTATATTCTGTTTACACTCTGAAACCAGTAATATTCCAAGAGGGAAGGAAAAGTGAGTCTATTCCTTGGCCCTTCTCCATGATAATAATTAGTGCAGGCCAAATCTAGACCAGGACAAATTTTGTTGGAATTTCTCTGACTTCTGCTCTGCATTTGCAGCTGTCACCTGGGCTGATGTGAGATACAGCAGGAGTTAATATAGACAATAGCTGGGAGCATGGTCCTTGGAGGTCAGACAGCTTGGCTCATGTCCTGGCTCTGCCCCTTACCAGCTGTATGACCTTGGGCAAGTAGCTTTACTTCTCTAGGCTTAAACATGAGAATAAAAATCATCATCAATAACTTTTATTAAGTGCTTATCATGTGTCAGGTGTTGGCCTAAACTCTTTATCTTGTATTCCTTTAGCATCTCAGTAACCTATGAGGTAGGATATATCATTGTCCCCATTTTACCAATGCAAGAACACCAGTAATGAAATCCCAACCCCCTCAGGTGGCAGGGAACATACATCCATGGAAGGGCTCCAGCTCAGTGCTTCTCACTGTCTTCACCTAGGCCAGGGGTCAGAAACTCCTCCTGTAAAGGGCCAGATGGTAAATATTTTAGGCTTTCCAGGCCATATAGTCTGTTGCATCTCTTCACCTCTGTCTGCCATTACAGTACAAAAGCATCCACAGATAATATATAAATGGCAAGTGTGGTCATTTCCAGTACTTTACAAAAACAGGCAGTGGGGCCAATTTGGCCTGTGGGCTATAGTTTGCTGACTCCTGACCTAGGTGAATGGCTTCTCCCTCTACCTGTTAAGGCCAATCCTACTAAACTTCTATATGCCTCTTCTTCTCCTGTCTTTTTTCTTTTAAGTGCTTGAGCCTGACTTGCTTGAGGGCTGACAAAGATAACAAAAGAAGATGATGACACTGGCAATTGTTGAGTGCAGTCTAGGCCGGGAGGAAGCCCTGTGGTCTCTATCAGCCACTGAAGTGGCAGGGTGCCAGCAGGGACAGTATCTGCTTGTGTTGTAGGAAAAAAGGTTCCAGTTCTCAAGAGCAAGGAGAGAGATTTGCCTGGGTAGGACCAAGACCCCAGGACAAAGAAACAGGTTTAACGGTGTGAAGCATCAAGTGGGGGCCCAGCACTGCAGTGAGGACTTGTCTCCCAGTCCTTGCAGGGGATGCAAATACAAAAGGAAGTTGAACAAAAGTCCCTTCAAAGAACCAGGCAAAGAAGATGGGGCTGGAGAAGAACTGTGTAGAAGTTTGGACCTTCTCTGCTGGGAGGACAGGGCCATCAAGATCCTGGCTGCGCAGGCTTGAGAACAGGCAAGAGCTGGGCACGGCTGAGCCCAGATGGGAAAGTCAGTAAAACCCCACCCAGGGGAAGCAGCCAAGACCTCCTCCCCCAGGAACCCCTGCACAAAAAGAGAATGTCATAATTCAACCCTCATTGAGCCCACTGGGTAGCTCAAGAAAGACCTGCTGCTTAATTTAATCCATCCAATTCCACAGACATTAATTAAACATGTGCTACGCGCCAAACCCTGGGGATACAGAAACAGTGCACACCCTCAAAGCTGACACAGTTTACAAGAGAAATAAATATATGCGCAACTTCACCATAATACAAGACAAAATGTTCGAGGGAGCATAGCCAAGCATGACTGGGACGTGGGAGAGTTCTGATGCGGGGAGGCCTTTCACAAGAGTTCAGTAGTAAGAAACCAAGAATGAGCATTTCTCTACTTTTAATATAGAGCCTGATTGGTTCTTTGTGAGTCTTCAAAAGAATGAAGATCTGCCACTCTTTCTAGGGCTAATGTGAAACCCTTAAATATCTGAGGATTTGTTTTCCCCTGAGTAGCACTAAGATAGCAGACCTCCCAGAAGAAAAGGGAAGCCTCTTAATAACCAACACTAAAAATAAAAAAAATAAATAAACAGAAGAATTGTCTCCTGCCCTCACAGTCCTTCCTAGAGAATGGACTTCAAATAAGTCACGTATCCCTCTCATCAGATGAACTTACAGGAAGCCTCTTCTTCTTGATGCTTGCAGCTTTAGAGGAAGTTAGAAGTCATAGACGTTTAGAAGAAATGGTTATCAGGGACTAAACTCTAGCGCTATAAACTGATTTTAAAAAACCCCAGGCTCACAAAGATAATAAAAAATGCATTTAATAGCATGTCAATATACAGCTTAAATGTGTATTAAGTCTTCTGTTAGTCAGTGCATTACAGGGATAAAGAAGAGAAATTTCATTTGGAATGCACAAACGCTAGGGATAGGTGCTGATAAATCTGGGTGCTTGTACGCTATTAAAATTCTGTTTTATGAAACATCTCTCCGGGTGCAGTGCTCTGTGCCAGTGTGGGAGTCATCTGGTCCAGTATGCAATCTACAGTTTTAAATTGAATTGTATACAAGTATTAACAAAAGGGTAAAATTTATTATTCACAAAACTAAAGTGGTTCTCATAAAGCTTACAAGAAGGTACGGCCTAGAACTAATGAGTTGAAAAACTAGTTTTAAAAATAACCAAACTTTACTGGACAAGTTTTGGAAAATGATTTTATAAAACAAAGAAAACAATTGGCACAGTTTAACCACCTATTTTCTAAGTGCACTTTGTAATGTTTCCTTGCAAGCTGCCGCTTTTCCCAGGAGAATGACAAAAAGCTTCAGTCAGGTGTCACTGGCTTATGGTGACGGTTTTTTTTTTATTGCATTGCCAAGAGTGGATTTTAAGAAAAAACACTACAAAGGTTTCAAAAACCCTATTTATTCTCTATCATCAAAAATAGCAACAGGGGGACTTATACAACTTTTCTGTGAGTACCCACCAGTCTATTTTTTTTTCTTAAAAAAAATAGAAGTTAGTTAAAGAAAAATGATTTGGTTTTTAAAAAATAATGTAAGGAAACACTTAATCAGATAGCCCAAGGAGTCATCAGAAATATGTGTAGCAAGAAAGCTTCATTTTTGGCCCTCTCTGGCCTTTGCACGTCTTTTACTAAACTAGAAAGAGAATGTACAGTACCAATATGTTCCCCAACCTGCTTGGATCAAATTGTTTTGTTTTTAAACCCATTATTGCTAAACCAGAGTGTTGACACTGAGCGCCGAGGAGTCCACTCATAGAGGATAAAATTGAGAGGCTGCTTCCGAGGACTGGATTTCCACCTGGGCCATTTTGAACTGGGTGCACTGCAGCCACTTGCGGAGGGCCACCAGGCCAGCACCGCTCTGGCCGGAGCCCGGCAGCGTCCTTAGGCTGTGGTGGTTGACATTGTTCTGAATAGCCTGGAGGCGAAGCTGGAGTCCCGCGGATAAGTACTGTTAAGAGAGGGTGAGACAGTTTAGTTTTCTTTCTCCCTAGTTTCCACGGGTAACCCAGGGAGTGTCAGCCTGGGCTGCTTGCTTCTGTAGGCAGGACTTAGCTTGGCTCAAACTCTGGACTGCAGAAGACAACCTCTCAAGTTGGGCAACCCTCAGGGCAGGGGTCTGCACTGTTTCTAGAGTCACCCTGGGCCCGTGCCAGGTGCAACTGACTCACTGCAGCATCTGGGCTGACATATAAGCTTGGCCCCCAGAAGCAATCACCCCATGGGCCCAGTCAGGTGGTGCAGTGCCGAGGCTCTATACCCTCCCTAGGCTCAAATCCTGACTCCTCTATGGGCAACTTTGAGAAGGTTTTTCATTCTGTGTTGGGTTTTCTGATGACAATTACACTTACACAGGGGGGGTTTGTCAAGACAAGTGAATGAACAGAGTGCTCAGAACAGAACTCTGCACATAATGAGTGCTTATCGCATATTACTTATCAATTACTCCTATAATCTCTCTGTTCTCACACCAGTTTTGTGAAGAAGTCAGGTTGAAAGCTTCTCTTCTATTCCCAAGCTTCTTACTGAGTTTTGTCAGCCTCCCCTTAGCATTCTGGTTGATGTAAGACTACCACAGATCACCATAAGCTGGGAAAGGGGTGGGAGAGGCAAGGTGGAAGGCTTCAAGGTGGGAGTGCAAGCATCTCACTTCCACGGGGAAAGTCAAGGCTGACAGGTTTTCTGCAATGGCCACGCCCCCCTGTGGTGACCACAGAGTACCAATCAGGACCACAGCTTGTGGTTAATCACTCAGCAGTGTCTGGATACCTCTTCCTTCCACTAGCATCCCTCCCCAACTCAGACAAGAACTCCAGCAAGAAAGTTCCCATCTCCACCCCCTTCTCCAACATTCCCAGTGCTGTAGACAGGACCAGTTTTGGATGGGCGGGTGGCTGGCTTTGCCCTCATGATAGCAAGCCCCAAGAACAGTGCTTGCTGGAGTATGTTTGCCTTGCAAGGACACAGTGCCACTCAGGGAGGCCTGGGTTTGGGAAGGACATTCGGTCAGGGTGTTTTCCTTCCAGGCTGTGGGGCCCTCTCCAAGTCACCCTTCCTATGGGTCCACCATCTCCTCATAGATAAAATGAGAGATCAGGTTTTTTTCTACCCCAATTCTGTCATTCATTTAATGCTATTCATTCTTAACAGAAACCTTCCCATGACAGAAAATCAATCTCAGTGGCCAGAAAGTACCACTGGATATGCCTGGGACCAGATCCCATGAGTTTCCTCTAAACACAGGGTAGCTTTTTGGCCTGTATTCTAACCAGTGGACTTAACCTACTGCAGACTCTAGACTTCCCCCTCTACCTGCATCCTTGTCAATAGTGAGCAGCAGGACAGTGACTCCTACACCACCCTCTGCCTGCAGGGCCCTTCCCCAGCCCACAGGGCCTCCTGCATTATCAGTCTTCTAAGGCCAGGAGCAGGTGGTATTCACCCTTCTCCATAATAAGAGGACCACCAACAATGCCTGTGAACGTTATGATCTTCTCTGGAGGAAAATGAGCTTCCAATCAGCCAGAGGGGCGACTTACCTTGATATTTGACTGAATCATTGGCAACCACATAGGTATCAGCTGTGTGAAGAAAGACAGAATCCTTGTTATTACTGGCCTCCATCCCTCCCATCCCCAAGAAAGCTTTGACTGCTGCAAGGGAAACAGGTCACTCTGAATACCTTTCGTATGAAGCATGGACGTGGGCCCCTGCAGAGCTACCTGTTATCAGCAAAATGTCTTTCTGAGGCCAACCCTGCTGAGCTGGTGGCATTTAGAGGTTAATAAGCACCCCATGAGTGCCTGAAACACACACTTTAGAGTAAATGACTGATTGTCTCTTGAAAGCTACCAACCATGGGAAATTAAATGTGTATTTATTTAATTAAATCCTTACTTTCTTGAAATAGAATTTCCTCTGCAGGAGCTTCAGAACTGAGTCTCCAAGTGGAATGGCAAAGCGACTCTGTTTGCCCAGAGTCATTAAGGAAATTTCACTGGGCAATGGTCAGAACACTTCAGTGATTGAAAAAGACACCCCTGTGGTTGCTTGGCTGTGACACAGAGGTGAAATACAGCAAGATGGAGCCAGGTGTTTGTATCATGTGGGTGTAAGTCCCTGCTGGGGTGATCTGGGCCTCTGCTGCCTCTCCGATGGGACCCTTCCTTGGAGAGCACAGGGTGCCCTGGCCCAAATGCCTGCACAAACAGCTCCCTTCACTCTACTTGGGTCTCTCAGCTACATTCAGTCCTTTAGGATAGAGGCACATATTCATGTAAATCCAGAAGTTGGAGACAGAGTATGGCCATTCCCAAAGTATATTCCACAGAATTCTAGTCTGGTGATGTTTTTAAACGGTGGGGGGTGGGGGCAGCATAATCTAATTAATTTGGAAATGCTAACTTCTTTATTTCAGTACCTCTCAGATTTTTTTTTTTAATCACCCAGTTTATGGTATTTTTTATTTTATTAAATCGTAGCTGTGTACATTAGTGCAAGCAAGGGGTACAATGTGCTGGCTTCATAAACATTCTGAAACATTTTCATCAAACTGTTTAACACAGCCTTCATGGCATTGTCTTAGTTATTGTATGAAGATGATCGTATTCTGCATTTACTAAGTTTCACCTGTACGCTTCTAAGATGCACCATAGGTGTGATCCCACCAATTACCCTCCCTCCACCCCAACCTTACCCCTTCCTGCCCATCATGTTTCACTCCATTTTCCTTCCAACTCTCTACTCTAATGAAGAAGTAGAGTTGCATAGATTGAATTGTGTCCCTTCAAATTGTATCCTGTCATCCTTACTTGCACTGCCTCAGAATGTAATGTTACTTAGAAATGGGGTTATGGAAGATGTAATTAGTTAAGATGGGGACATACTGGAGCGAGGTAGGCCTTTAATCCATAACTGGCATCCTTCCTTACATACAAGGTATCCCAAAAGTCTCCTGGAAAGTGGCCGTACATAGGGAAAATGGGAAACTACTAAATTTTACAAAGAGGTAGTCAACCGAAGAGAACATTTTATAAATATTTTATAAACTTTCATAAACTTTGCAAATGAACGGTTTGCAAATAAAGGCACATTTAGCTATAATTTCTTACTTTCCCTATGTCTGGTGATTTTATGGGTGACTTTTGGGACACTCTGTAATAAGATGGGGGATTTGGACACAGAGGATACCACGTGAAAATGAAGGCAGAGACCTTTATGCCAAAGTCCACCAAAGGCTGCCGACAAACCCCCAGAAGCTGGGGGGAAAGGGTGGAATAGACTTGCCCTCGCAGCCGCAGAAGGAACCAGTGCTGTTGACTTCTGACCTCCAGAACCTTGGGAGAATAAATTTCTGTTGTTTAAGCCACCAGACTGTAATACTTTGTTGGGGCAGTCCTAGGAAACTAATACAGGGCATTCTGGTATGCAGAAATATGAGAACAGCTCAGAGGTGAGAGTGTGCAGAGAGATGAGGGGTGGGAAGAGTCAGTGAGGCTGAGGTGTGAGGTTCTTAGGAAAGGCTCATGAAAAACGAGTGCAGAAAAGCAGAAGCCAAGTCCTTTCATTAGCAGCACACAGATGACCCTGATGCCAGATTAGGGCATGTGGATTTTCTTCCAAATTCACTACCACTTCCAATGGGAGAGTGCTATTCACTGTGAGCAAAACTGTGCTCCAGAAGGATCACGATGGCACAGTCTGCATGTTAGGGTGAGGAAGGACGCAGAGAATGGAGGCAGGGGCCCAGTGAGAAGGCTGCCTCAGTGGCCTGGATAGGACCAAGGACAGGTGCTAGGGATGGAGAGACAGGCAACCTGTGAGGGTCTGAGGATGAGTTTGCTCTTGTGGGTGAGGGAAAGGTCAAAGAAGAGGCTGCGGCTCCTAGCCTGGGCGAAGTGACCAGAACCAGAGGAGACGTCTGGGATGAGGACAGCATCTACATGGCCTCAGGTTCGCAGTCAGCCATCACCAGAGGCTGCTGGTCTCGCTGAATTCATAACTATCTCTTAAAAAGAAACTTGCCGAAGTGATAAATTGTGCTTCTCTCTCTGTTTTTGTTCCCAACACTAAATCTGTCTGCGGTTTTACTTTGAACATTCTGTTGATGTGCACAATTGGCTCATTTGACTTCCACTGATGTTTACTCCTAACATTGCTAAGTGTTTATGTCACAGCCAGCTAACACTCTGTCTCCACCATAAACATTATGTTTAGAAACAGAGATGTAATAAGCCTAAAATTCAAAATATCAGAAAATGCCGCCCTCTCAATGCCTCCTACTGTGGGATTATAAAATGGGTGTTGATTAGGCAACACTCTCTGACCCTTACTGGAACTGGCGCATCTAGACATTCTGAATGAGAAAAAAATAACTAGTCTATCTCCCACAACAATGTCTGCACAGCAAAAAGCAAGCGTGGAGGTCTAATGTCTACAAACTTTGTAAATCTTCAACTATTTAATATGGAAGTGGGCCTCATGTGCTTCTTGAGATTTGGGAAACACCAGAACTAACCCACTGTTAAGAATTTTGAGGGACTTGGGAAGGGAGCATTGAGAACACTGACCCTGGGTGAATAGACACTTGTCACTGGTCTAAGGGCCTGTGTGTGAGGTAAACAAAGGGAACAGTTGGTTCAAAAGGGAGTATTGTTATTTCCCCCATAGATGTAAGATGTGACCACATATTGTAAAACACACTTGCAAGGACCTTCTGGTTTGTGATTTACAAATCACATGACTGAGGCATTGGATTAGAGCTCATCATTATGGATAGCATTATATAACCCAGCAGTTATCCTACTTCAGGAATGCTAATTTGACTTATTTAATAACATCCATTTTAGTTCCCTTTTGCTAGTGGCTCCTACAAAGCTGTCAGTAAGAATTAGACGTAAGTTATTTCAGGCTCTGTAATGTTATAATAGAGTAAAGTTGGTTGGGCTTTTGTTTCTTTCCTCTGCTCTGGAAACAATATCCAGAAAACTGAAGGACATTTTAAAACACGGGTTGTTTTTCACCAAAATAAAAGTGACAATCTTCTTCTCATCTTGGTTTATGCTACAGAATAAATGGAACTTCCTATTTGGTTGGAGAATGTTCATCTCACCCCTGCCTGTTCCAGCTGTCAAAATCAAAATCAGTAGGGGAAATTTTCTCTTTTAGCCAAGATAGAATAACAAAGACCAGATTTACCCTCCTGCCTGGAACAATGGAAAAATCCAGACAAACTGTATGCAGCAACCAGTTTCAGATACTGTACATCAGTTGTGCAGGACAGACACCACTGAGGGAGAGGAAATGAACAAGATGAGCCCTACAATTATTCTAGTTCACTGCCTAGAGAGAGTTTGCAGGCAGTGGCACAGGTAAGAGGCCCCAGATGGAGCCCAGCCATCTTCCTGAGCTGAAGAGATGTAGCTAGGAGTCCAGGGAGGCCAAAGTGGCCAGAGTTTGCAAGGTAGAATACTGGATAGGAGAAAACTGCAGACAGAGAACTTCAAAGACCTGCATGGGGTTTCCCTTGAGCTTTCTGCTGAATATTGACCACACACAGGTAAAACAGAACAGAACAAAACAAAACAAAAAACTATCCAACATTGAAGAAGAAAAACTTTACAATATTAGAAGGAAAATCCCTAGTGATCACACAGGATCAAGAATAATTTATATTCCTACTAGTCAGTGAAAAGATCTTGTAATTCATAGAATACCAGAAAATATTCATAAGGATGGTGGTATAGTGGTAGCAGTAGTTTTAGCCCTAGAAAAAAATGCTGCGCCAATCCCCCCAACAAAGCTTAAATGTTAACTTCAAAAGAACAAAAATGTTTGTAAGTAATGTAACTATGTCACAAAATATAACTCAAGATTATTTACATGAGTACAAAAATAGCACCCAAGGAAGTCAGATTCACAATGTCTAGAATCCAATAATAAGTTACCAAGATGCAAAGAGACAGAAAAATGGGACCTATAAATGAGGAGAAAAAAAATCAATTAATAGGAAAAAAATGACACAGGTAACAGAATTAGTTAGGACTAAGTAAGACAAGGACATTAAGGCAGTTATTATAACTATATTAAATATTGTCAACAAGGTAAAAGAAAGATTGAGCATGTTGAGTAGAGGCACTGAAAAATATGTTTTAAGAAACAATGGATGATACTTTTCCAAATCTAATGAAAAATATAAATCCAAAGATCCAGGAAGCTCACCAAACCCAAGCACAAGAAATAGGACAAAAACTGTATCAGGGTATATCGTCATCAAATTGGTTATCAACATGGCAAAGACAAAACCTTAAAGCAGCCAGAGAAAAAGACACATTAGATTCAGATGAAAAAAGATGAGAATGACAGAGATTTCTTGTTGGAAACAATGTAAGCAAAAAGACAATGGAGAAGCAAGGGAAAAAATAAGAAGAAAAAAACAAACAAACAAAAAACCACCCAAACTGTCAATCTAGAATTTAATACCCAGTGAAATTGTCTTTCAAAAATGAAGGAAAAATAAGGTCCTTCTGAAACACGTAAAAGCTAAAACAACCACCAGCCAACCAACACAGGAAAAGTTAAAGAAACTCCTTGAGGCAGAAGGAAGAACAGATAACAGATGGAAGTTTAGAGATCTAGAATGGAATGAAGAGCATGGAAAATGGCAAATATACATATGGCAATACTAGCAAATACAAACAAATATAAAACACATTTAAAATCTAAGAGATAATTGCCTGTTTAAAGCAAAAATAGTAATGCTATATGGTTTGCTTTATAACGGGAGTATCCAAACTTTTTTTTTTTCTGGCACATATTAGATAATAAGAGCTGTCTTGAACCACACATTAAATATACAAACACTAATGAAAGCTGATTAGCAAAAAGAAAAAAAGAAAAACTCCGTGCACAATTTTTGTGATATTGACACCACAGATAAGCAAAAGAAAGTTCTCACAATTTAGCATGCAGCCCACAGGCTGGCGGTTGGTCACCCCTGTTTTGTAATACATAGAGAAGTATATCTGGCACGGTGGCTCACACCTGTAATCCTAGCTCTTTGGGAAGTCAAGACAGGAGGATCACTTGAGACCAGGAGTTTGAGACCAACCTGGGTAGAAACCAACATGGTGAGGCCCTCTCCCTACCAAAAAAAAAATTAGTCAGGCATGGTGGCAAGAACTTGTAGTCTCAGCTACTTAGGAGGCTGAAGCAGGAGGATCATGTAAACCCAAGAGTTTGAGGCTGCAGTGAGCAATGATCATACCACTGCAATTCAGCCTAGAGAACAGAGCAAGACTTTATCTCCAAAAAAAAAAAAAAAAAAAAATAGTTAGCAAACTGAATTCAGCAAGATATAAAAAGGATCACACATGGCCAGTATGATTTATCTCAGGAATATAGGTTGGTTTAACAGTCAAAAATTAGTTAATGGAACTCACCATATTAATAGTCAAAAAAGAAAAGTCATAAAATTCAACATCCTGTCCATTCCTGACAAAAATTTCTAGCAAACTAGGAATAGAAGAAAGCCCCCTATTCAATCTGATAAAGGTTACCTGTGGAAACCTAACAGTTAACATTTATATCTAACAATGAAAGACTGAATGCTTTTTTCCTAGGATCAGGAATAAAGTAGTTTCCTGCTCTCACCGTTTCTGTTTAACTTATACTGGAAGATCTATCCAGAACAATGAAATAAGAAAAGGAAACAAAAGGCACAAAGATCAAAAATGAGGAGATAAAAATATTCTTATTTGCACATGACATGATTATCCATATAGAAGAAGTCAACAAAAAAAGCTACTTAGAATGAATAAATAAGTTTAAAAAGTTGTAGGGTAGGGCTCAGCACCTGTAGCTCAGTGGTTAGGGTGCCAGCCACATACACCAAGGCGGGAGGGTTCAAACCCAGCCAAGGCCTGCTAAACAACAATGACAACTGCAACAAAAAAATAGCTGGGCGTTGTGGCAGGTGCCTGTAGTCCCAGCTACATGGGAGGCCAAGGCAAGAGAATGGCTTAAGCCCAAGAGTTTGAGGTTGCTGTGAGCTGTGATGCCATAGCACTCTTCTGAGGGCGACAAAGTGAGACTCTGTCTCAAAAAATAAATAAATAAATAAGTTGCAGGGTAGAAGAATCCAACAATCAGGGAAAAATACCCAACCCAATAAAGAATTGGCAAATAATTTTAACAGACATTTCCCCAGCCAGATACATGGATAGCAAATAACCACATGAAAAGATGTTTAACATCATTTGCAAACAGGTAAACTAAAATCATAACAAGATACCCATATATAACTCTTAGAATAATTAATGTTAAATACTGACTATATCAAGTATCAACAAGGATGTAGAAGAACTAGAGCACTCTTATTCGCTAGTGTGGGTGCAACAGTGTACAACCACTTTGGAAACAGTTGGCCAATTTTTTTAAAAGGTAAATATGTACATATCGCCCAGACATTCTACTTCTAGGTGTTCATTCAATCAACATACATGAAAATACATATGAATACAAAGAGTTCTTCATGAATATTCATAGTAGTTTTATTTGCAATAGCTCCAAACTGGAAACACCCTAGATGTCCATCAATTGATGAATGGATAAATAAAATGTGGTAATATTCATACAACAGAATATGAGTCAGAAATAAAAAACGATGGTCTACTGATAACATCCAACAACATACTCTCAATATTATTTTTATGAGTGAAACAAGGCAAACAGAAATAAGCAGTGTTTGAATCCAGTTGTAGAAAATTCCGGAAAGTGCAAACTAATAGGGACAGAAAGCATATCAGTAGTTGCCTGGGGACAGGCAGATGGACACAGGAAAAGGTTTAATAGAAGCATTATAAATACATACAAGAACACTTCTAGAGGTAATGAATATATTCATTTATCTCGATTGTGGTGATGGTTTCATGGGTATAAGTCAAGACTTAATCAAACTCTACATTTTAAATATGTACAGTTTACCATATGTAAATTATACTTCAATAAAGCTATAAAAAATAAAATCATGTATGATCATCCAGTTGTCAGTCCAAAATTCCTCTCACAGTATCAACTTTCGCTCTATTAAGCTAAATAGGATCTATCTACGCCCTTTGAACCAATGAGCTTGCCCTGTTCTGGGAACAGTCAAGTGTTCCCTGGAAATGGTGCTTGTCTTCGGCATAGTGTGAGTTAACATGACAAATGTCCTTTATTGAAGAGTGGAGTTAAGAAGGAGCGAAATATCAGGTTATAAGATTTCAAACTGATGCACTCTGGTGGTGGCAGGGCAGGGGACGGTAGTCAGGATAATAGAATATAGAAGTGAAAGATAAAGCAGGAAGAGGTACAAGAAGAGGAAAGAGACAAAGAAGTGGAAAGATAGGAAAGAAAGGGGGAAAGGGAGAGAGAGAAAGATAAAGCGAGGGAGAAGCCAAGTTCTGTTCTACTCTTTTATTTATCACACTTTTCTGTTGCTGATGTCTCTGGGCAGATGACAAATGCTTAAATTGCTTTTATACACTATCTAATGATTTTAAATAATATTATTTAGAAGTAAATTAATTTATCTTAGAGAAAAGTGCCAGATATGAAGTCAAACAGACCATGCTCCCTTGCTTTTGCAAGGTGAGGTACCACTAATTGATTTTAAATTACACACTATAACTTTATGAGTCTGTATTACTACTGGGTCATTTTCATAAGTGTTCCCAGTTCCAATATTTTAATTACTTGAGTTACATGCTATCATGGTCTGACATATTTAATCCAGGTAGAGTTGGTCACGGTGGGAGAGTAGGAGCAAAATTAACACAGTAACCATTTGGTAAAAAGTTGTCATGGGAGCCTGAATCCTCCATCCCCAACTCTGCATGTTAAATTTGAATCAGTTTATTTTCCTCTTTACAAAGTACGTTCAAAATAAATCCACATTACTTTGAGCAGTAAGAAATGGTCGATAAAAATCGTAAGATTTTCTTACCTTGACAAAAATGGTTGAATTGCATTCTTGCAATGCTTCCATTAAACTAATCACATGGAGACACACCATTTCTACCATCTGAAACAACAAACATGGAAAGTCAATGCCATTCTCGATGATACGGAAATCCTGCAAAACAGTCATCATGCAAGACCGACGTCCAATACTCATGAGGTGTTTCTGCATAGTGATCCATGGGGGACCACCGGGAGTGGTGTTCATTCACCTCTAAAACTTCAAATCAGAAAAAGCATTTTAGAAAGCTCTAGAGGTTTTCTAACTGTCACACCTTCCTCTCTCAAGTCTGAGCTGCCAAAGGAACTCAGGCATTGAACTCACTAATCTGCACTGCGCTGTGACTCACACCAGAGGATAAATGGCTTCTGTTCCTGCAGTTTCAACTACCGAACTGCTTGGGCTTAGGTTCTTTTCTCTGTCTTGATCCCTCCTCCACAGTTTCTTCAGGGGGAGTGGATGTTTAAATTATTACAGATCTGCCTCGGAGGCTTTATTTTCTGTGGAACAAAGTAGCCATGCTATGACACTCCGAAAGTCCAGTAGAGATAATATCCCTCTTTGGAAATTCCTAGGGCTGGATATGAAACACTCTAGGGGGGTTGTTATCAGACAGGCTTATCAGGTTTAACAAAATTTTCAGAATAAAATTAATACAAATTCATTGGTAACATCATTTGTACCACATTCATTTGTAATATCTGAATATCAAGAATGACTTTGAGAAGTATTATTGGTATCAAAAAACTAATGATGACAGAAGGAAAATTTTAATCTCTCACGTTAAGTTTACGATACCATCATTGTCTGTAAAATAACAGAATAGAATCCTTGATCTTTAAATTCCTCTTTAGTCCTAGAATCTGTGACCCTATAAATGCAATTATTCCCATACCAGTCAGAATGATTTACAAACCCTAAAATTTTCACATAAATTTCCTTTCCATTGAACAAAAACATCTCTCTCCATATAAAATTGCCTTATAACATCTGCTTCTCTAAAGAAAAGAAGGTGTTTCCCCCAAAGGAAATGCACAGGGAGGCCATACAGTGCGTGTAAAATTGCACGTGATTTTCCAATTAGAACTAAAAGAAAATATTTCTTAGACTAATACTCAATCAATTAGAAAACCATTTCCTGAATGCCTTTCCTGGACAGTGCGGCACTGGGCTTCTGGGCATATTGGAATCATATTACAGTGTTCTCCCAGCTCTCTTGCTGCTCACAGACAGGAGCTTCGCAAGAACTCTAATGGTGGCCCCACAATGGAGACACTAGCTGCAGTTCTCCCAGCTGAGAACCTCCTCTCAAACCCCCATCTCCCTTGTAAATTTCTTCCATACTCCCTCTCATCTTGACTCTGTGAAGAATAATCCAAGCTTGCTCAATGAATGGGGCTCAGGCTGACACACACCCTCCAAGAAGGCTTGGATCAAGCCCTCTCTTGGTGAGCCATCTACATTAAAATGGGACAGGATTTCAAGGTAGGGGAGGTTGGGTCCTCATAGGCCAATCAAAAAGGTGAGGCACTCCTCCCTGAGTGGAAGGAACACCTGTGGTCAGACTGCTTTTAAACTACCTTCACTAGATGAGCTAAGTGACTAAAGCTTTTGCCAGATTGCTTTGGAATCCAAAGATAATAGGAATCTCATTCCTAAAGCTCTGACTTGATAGCACGGAAATAGCACTTAAAGGTAGAAATTTCACATAAAATTCATCTGGCTTTAGGCAGAAAAAGTAAAAATTGCTTTTACTAAATTTACTTGTTTTGCTTTTTTTGGTTTTGGGGTTTTTTTGAGGTCTTTATTACATGTATGAGGTACAGCATAATGTTTGGAAATGTTTATGCAACGTGGAATGGCCAAATTGAACTATTTAAAGTATGTGCTACCTCATATAATTTTTGTGTGGTGAGAACACTTAAAATCTACTTTCGGCAATTTTCAAGTAAACAATACATTGTGATTAACTGTAGCCAGTATGACATACAATAGATCTCTTGAACTGTTCTTTGCTTCGTTGTTAATCAAAACTCTTATGCAAGTAGAACATCCAGTTTATAACTCAACAAATCTCTGATGCACTCACAGACTCTTACGACTGAGATCTGTAAGAACAGGTGGCCGGAGGACTAGAAGTGGTCTAGACATTTTGAGATTCCGCCCCAGAGGGGAGTCTTCTCCACGAACTCACCACTTTGTTGTGGGCCATTAGCTGAAGGATGCTGGGTGTCACCCTACTCCAAAATTCCAATGCTGTCAGTATGGCCGTGAAGCTGAATTCGTTCTGATTTTGGACATTTGTCGCTACAGCACTTTGCTCGCAATACACTGTCCAGAGCTGAGCAAAGACGAATGCGTGGAAGAGAGAGCACATGTGTAGCACAGAGGTCTGAAAGGGAAGAGGACAGTGTCACCGCACCCTTGTGGGCTGTGGCCCTCCTCGGAGACCGCCCCACGTGGTTTTGGCCTTGCCAGGGAGCACAGCCAAAGGAGTCATCTCAGACATACAAACTTGTGATTCATCACCTTGAAACAGTCTGCTCTTCACTCAGTCAGTGGTAGCGTGCTCAGAGAACAAAGCATCTTCTTGATTTGTAGAATAAATCTGCTCACCCTCTCGCCCTTTAATGAAAATGACATCCCCATCCCTAAACTAAATTAGGGAGAATAATTTTAAAATGGAGATAATTGTAGCATCTTCAAAGTGTTGAGTCAGGGATAAATGGACACCCTGCCTAGCCCTGAACAATGGCAGCAGAGGCAGCAGAGACAGTACTCAGTAGGCACATACTGAGTGAGCACCAACAACAGGCCAGGACATCTGAAGACTTTTCATAGATCACCTGTGCAATCCTCAAATTGTTCCCTCATCTGTTTTACAGCACTGAAGCTCACAGCGCTTAAATAACTTTGTCAAGTTCACAAAATTACAAGTACTGTGGTTAGGAATCAAACACAGATCTGGGTTGAAATAGTAGTAACTGCCCAATTCCCTTCGCAAACATCACTCAGGTCATTCAGACAGAGGCTCTATCTTA
The DNA here is from genome assembly GCA_963574655.1 of Perodicticus potto. NCBI lineage: Eukaryota > Metazoa > Chordata > Mammalia > Primates > Lorisidae > Perodicticus > Perodicticus potto. The sequence goes on from CAUYRH010044381.1 coordinate 45,723, forward strand.
TCACATAGCCCACATAGTCACCTAGCCTTGGCCTAAATCTCAACTGCCCTCAAACCCACTGTGACCTCCCAGAATTGGCCTGGGAAGGGCCCTTGGCTCCTTGGAGCTGATTACTATCAATGTGTCAGTATACTTGCAGAGGCTTGTGACTATGCCTGCCTTGGGTTCACTTTATTCCCTTATGCACATCATCTTGTCTCTACAATTTACAAAGTTCCACTGTGTAGGTGATTCCAGCGCCTACTTTAGTGAGTTCTCAACTGGCCTTCTTATTTTCATTTTGTATCTTTATGTATCTCTAGGGACTTGAGTTAAAAAGATAGCCCAGGAAAAATGAGAGAGAAAATAAATTTTCCTCCATTTTGTCTTTGGGCCTAAAAACTGATCACGGAATTTTGATTATATTACTAGCCTTTTATTTCTCTTCATTATTTTGAGATAGAAATGCCTAGGAAGCCAATTCTGGCTGGCCTCCATGATTTATCTTCATAAAAGTAAGCCGAAAAACAATTTAGGGGGAGAAAAAGATAGTCTGGGAATTTAAACAACTTTAAATGAGGCATTAGTACAAAGTTGCTTTCCTAAAATCCACAGGAGGGCAAGTGATAAGATGCATTTTCTTCTCCGAAGAAACAAAATTGGCCGATAAGGGTTTCCATTAGCAATTTTGATGCATATGGTTTTAATCTTGCAGAAATCACTTACCTTTGATTGCTCTGGAAATCCAATCAGGATAACAATAAGATGGTCTGCAATATGGGAACCTGCGTCCAGAGGTATGGGTAGGCAGGGAGAGGAGGCGTTTGGACACACTGCATTATGAGTGAGGGAACCCAGAAGCAGCCATGACAACAGACGGATGTGGGAGACACACTCAATGAATTCTTTAGGTCTATTAGAGAAGAAGGAAGCGATAAAGATGATTTTTATGCTTTCTGTTTCATTGGGTACACAACAAATGCTTATTGAAGGAAGGGATTAAAAGTGTGGTTTTGCAGACGATCACATAAAATCAAACACCAAGGCAATAGAGTGTCAACCAAATGATGTATCTGTTTTTCTTGCTTTCTACTCTAATCCTGGTGTCTTAGCTTCTTGGGCAAAGAGCAGCCTTTGGTGACACAGGATTAAATGGCATTCTTCCCCTAACCGGGCTGCCTCTCTGACTAGATTCTTGTTCCAAACTCTTCCCTTACCTGTCACTAGAATGTTCTCTGACATCCCCACTAGAGGAGAAGGAAGGGAGGAGGAGACACAGCCCAGCTGCCGGTTTTCCTGCTCCCCAGTCATTGTGCCCTGTCCCCCATCTTTTTCCTGCCCAGGAAGGCCAACTACGCCAAAGGGTGGGGCTCAGGCCTGCCCTGAGTTCCCAAGTGGACAAGCCCACATGTGCTTCTCTCTTTTTCTATTTCACCCCTGCTACAAATGAAGCTGCTTGAAGACAGGGGTGGTGTAGTGCTCAGTATGTACCTCCCAATGCATGGGAACAGTTAAACTGGCAGTTCTAAGCTCCAAGTTTTCATCATCCACTAAGATGACCGAGGGTTTCACAGGAGGGCAAGAGTTTGTTTTATCTGCAGCAGGGTGCTCTGAGTGAGCAAGAACCTTACAAATCAAGATGGGCCTTGATTTCCATCTTCCTAAAACCAATCATATTCCACTCTCATACATTATCAATGCACTCATTAGTTCTAGCTGAGCCCCCGGAAGGTCAAGGACATCTTCTGCCTCATTTAACCTCACTCCTGGAATAAGGAGGGTCTTACCCTTGCTGCATTGCAGAAGGGGGATGATAGAGCCAGGGCAGATACCGGATCACAGCCTTGTTATCTCTGTGGTTGCCTCGTGAGATTTCCATGGCTGCAATCTGAGCCAGCCCGACTTTCAGGTGTCCACCAAATGTATCTTCATGCAGAGGCTGGGAACACGTCTTCATGTGGCTCTGGAAAACCAAATGGCACTTTGAAACTTTGGAAGACTCCAGGCTACTGGAGAAAATAACTGGGTTGTCATTTCCACCCCTCCTATCACCACTCCAAGCACACAATCTGCTTAAACTTCTTCAGTGGCTTCCCATTGTTCTTAGGGTGGTCCCTAGCATGGCCTATAAAGCAAAGAATTATCTAGCTGCTGCCAACCTCTGCATCTTACCCCTTCATCCCACAGCACCAGCCTCACTGGCTCTCTGTGGTCCCTTACACCACTGTTCCTCTGTCTGAAATAACTGTTCTTGCTTCTCTGTCTAATATTCAGATTTTAGCTTAAATGTCACTTCCTACAGAAAGCTTTGCCTGACCTCTCTCGCTAGGTTCACACTGCTGTCTACCTCTTCCTTAGAGAAATCATGAGATATATTTTTTCTGTAGGTGGTTTGAAATGTTCATTAAATTTGGCCTCCACGGCTCAGCGCCTGTGGCTCAACGGGCTAAGGTGCCAGCCACGTACACATGAGCTGGCGGGCTCGAATCCAGCCTGGGCCCACCAAACAACAATGGTGGCTGCAACCAAAAGATGGCCAGGCATTGTAGCGGGCGCCTGTAGTCCCAGCTACTTGGGAGGCAGAGGCAGGAGACTCGCTTGAGCCCAGGAATTGGAGGTTGCTGTGAGCTGTGATGCCACAGCACTCTCTCCAGGGTGACAGCTTGAGGGCTCTGTCTCAAAAAAAAAAAAAAAAGAATCAGCATTCAGGCTGGGCACAGTGGCTCACGCCTGTAATCCCAGCATTCTGGGAGGCCGAGGTAGGTGGATTGCCTGAGCTCACAGGTATGAGACCAGCCTGAGCAAGAGTGAGACTCGTCTCTAAAAATAGCTGAGCATTGTGATGGGCACCTGTAGTCCCAGCTACGCAGGAGGCTGAGGCAAGAGAATTGCTTGAGCCCAAGAGTTTGAGGTTGCTGTGAGCTATGATGCTACAGCACTCTACCAAGGGTGACAAAGTGAGACTCTGTCTCAAAAAAAAAAAAAAAAAAGAATCAGCATTCATAGGCATTGATTTTGGGTTCTTTCAAGTGTTTTTCACACATTAATCTTTTTTGTTGTTGTTTTTGTGGAGACAGTCTCACTCTATCACCCTCAGTATAGTGCTGTGGAATCACAGCTCACAGCAACCTCCAGCTCTTGGGCTTAGGCGATTCTCTTGCCTCAGCCTCCCAAGTAGCTGGGACTATAGGTGCCCACCACAGCACCGGGCTAATTTTTGCTGCAGTTCGGCCGGGGCCGGGTTTGAACCCACCACCCTCGGTATATGGGGCCAGTGCCCTACTCGCTGAGCCACAGGCGCCGCCCTGCACACATTAATCTTTATAACAACCCTATGAAGTTGAGTTGTAGTATTATCCCTCTCATTTTACAGATGAGGAAACTGAGGCTCAGAGAGGCTAAGTATGTTGCTCAAGATCACACAGGGTGTCTCGGCGCCTGTGGCTCAGGCGGCTAAGGCACCAGCCACATACACCTGAGCTGGCAGGTTCGAATCCAGCCAGCCCGCCAACAACAATGACGGCTGCAACCAAAAAATAGCCGGGCATTGTGGCGGGCGCCTGTAGTCCCAGCTACTTAGGAGGCGGAGGCAGGAGAATCGCTTGAGCCCAGGAGTTGGAGGTTGCTGTGAGCTGTGACGCCACAGTACTCTATCCAGGGCGACAGCTTGAGGCTCTGTCTCAAAAAAAAAAAAAATCACACAGTGTGAAAGAGATAAGCCAATTGACTCCAGAGCCTTAGCTTTGTGCCATTCAGAATAGAATAGAACTCAAGAAGACACTAGCCTGGTTTATTCAAGTCCTGGCATGTGAGGATAAGGAAAAACAGCTGTCAGTTTAGATGACAGGTGATTGGTCCAGAGTAATTAGTCATTTATTATTTTTATTATTTTTAATTTTAATTTTTACTTCTTTTTTTTGAGACAGAGTCTTATTATGTCGACCTCCATAGAGTGCTGTTGCATCACAGCTCACAGCAACCTAACTCGTGGGCTTAAGCGATTCTCTTGCCTCAACCTCCTGAGTAGCTGGGATAACAGGCACCCACCACAACGCCTGGCTATTTTTTGGTTGTCGTTGTCATTGTTGTTTAGTAGGCCCGGGCCAGGCTCAAACCCGCCAGCTTTGGTGTATGTGGCCCTACTCACCGAACCACGGGCACAGAGCCTAATTAGCCATTTCTAACCCACCCTGCAATATGACTACACATACCATCTTCATGGAAATGCAGTAGCATCACCATGAGAACTGCAATTACAGTCTGGGTGCAGTGGCTTACACCTGTAATCCCAGCACTCTGGGTGGCTGAGGTGGGTGGGTTGCCTGAGCTCAAGAGTTCAAGACCAGCCTGAGCAAAAGTGAGACCCCATCTCTACTAAAAAATAGAAAAACCAGCCTGGTGTTGTGGTGGGCACCTGTAGTACCAGGTACTTGGGAAGCTGAGGCTTGCTTCAAGAAGTTTGTTTGAGCCCAAGAGTTTGATGTTGCTGTGAGCTATGACACCATAGCACTCTACCCAGGGTGAGAGAGTAAGACTCTGTCTAAAAAAAAAGAAGAAGAAAGTAGGAAAGAAAGAACTGCATTTGTGTTTTTATCTCTAATGTAAACTATAATATTATGTTTTAAAATTATTATTATTATTTATTTTTTTTTTTTTGAGACAGAGCCTCAAGCTGTCAACCTGTATAGAGCGCTTTGGCATAACAGCTCACAGCAACCTCCAACTCCTGGGCTTAGGCGATTCTCTTGCCTCAGCCTCCCGAGTAGCTGGGACTACAGGCGCCCGCCACAACGCCCGGCCATTTTTTTTTTTTTTTTTGGTTGCAGCCGTCCTTGTTTGGCGGGGCTGGATTGGAACCTCCCAGCTCAGGTATACGTGGCTGGCGCCTTAGCCTGTTGAGCC
>CAUYRH010044382.1:0-30608 GCA_963574655.1 Perodicticus potto
TCAACCCACGAATGGATTAATAAATTGTGGTACAAGTATACCATGGAATACTATGCAGCCTTAAAAAAAGATGGAGACTTTACCTCTTTCATGTTTACATGGATGGAGCTGGAACATATTCTTCTTAGCAAAGTATCTCAAGAATGGAAGAAAAAGTATCCAATATTCTCAGCCCTACTATGAAGCTAATTTATAGGTTTCATATGAAGGCTATAACCCAACTATAGCGCAAGAATATGGGGAAATGGGCAAGGGAGGGAAAGGGAGAGGGTAGGTTGGGGTGGAGGAGAGTAATTGGTGGGGCCACACCTATGGTACATCTTAGAAGGGTACAGGCAAAACTTACTAAATGCAAAATAGAAATGTCTTCATACAATAACAAAGAAAATGCCATGAAGGCTATGGTAAACAGTTTGATGAAAACGTTTCAGATTGTATATGAAACCAGCATATTGTACCCTTTGATTGCACTAATATACGCAGCTATGATTTAATACAAAAAAAAAAAAAAAAGTGGTTCCTAGAGCCTTGAATCCCTGGCTAGATTTAGATCTCATTTAAAACTTAAAACTGGAGTACTCTGACATTTGGGATGGCAAATGGTGGAAAAATTCTCATGAACTTATTCTCCTGCCTGCGGCCTTGATTTCACTTCTTGTGGGGCATCTGCATGAATGCACACATTGGGAGTGTGAAGCCTTAATGGATTTTGGGGAACTTCATTTGGGAGGACCTCATTTGCAATGGATTGTTTGTGTGGTTAAAACAATTAAAGAGACAACCTGCTGTACAGAGAACCCAACAAGTCAGTGAGGTTTCATTGATTATAAAAATTGATTTTCCTCAGATACCTAAACTTGTATTAGTAGATACCTGTTCAGGCTGGGTAGAGACATATCCTACCTGAATGGAGACAGTGTCTGAAGTTATAAGATGGGCTCCTATCAAGAGCTGCTGGCTTGGGATGGGGCCTTTACTGCATTCCTACACACTTACATCACTACAGAGTGGGAACAAACTCAGAGAACAATGGGGTAATGGGGATCAGAAGTCCAGGGAACAAGACCAGGTAAATGGAAAATTGCATGCTGGTGATGAATGCCATGGATAGGCAGCTGCAGAGACAGCTTGACAGCTCAAGGTATCAACACGTTTGGCTATTTCATAACACTGCCCCTCAGGGAAATCCTTTGATTTTGCCATCTGCATCTGGATCTGCAGTACAGTGGCTTGTGGTTGCCCGTGAACTTCTTCAAGTGGCCCCTCAGTAGGAACCTGGTGAACCATTTCTCCAAGAAGCTAGACACAGTGGTGCCAATGATCTTCTAAGTTGTAAAGATGTTCATAAAAGGAGGGAGGGGCAATATGTCTGACTAGAGGCAGGTTTCTCCAGAAGCTCCTGTCTAGAATGAGAGAAGTCATACTGAAGTGAACTTGGAAATAAAAAACTTGGGGAGTTGAACACAAGGAGAAGAAATCAAGGTGTATATCATCCTCACTGAGATAAACTTGCAAGGGCAAGAAATAGGAAGAAAGAGAACAGAGATCAGGTTTGGAGTGACTAGACTGAAGATGCCTGGTGCCAAAGGGGGAGGCCTGCCCCCACAAACTGGGGTGCTGCCAAAGGCTTTCTGAGAGTGAGCAGGGAACAAAGGACCTCTCTTCTCACCCCATGGAAGAGACCCACAAAATCCCAATTCTCCTACACCTAGGAATTTCCAATTCTTTGTCCCCATCCTGCCCTGTGCGAAAGTGAATAAATTTTCTTTCCATACTTTTGAGACCATGGTCAATCCTCACCCCCAACTCTGGTGGTCTGATGGACTGCCCATTCCACACTGCAGAGAAGGGCAGAGTGTTTGATGAGATCTCTGAGAGATGTCTGCATTGTGTGAACTGCTGAGCTGAGTGAGATCAACCCCAAGCTTTGAGAAAAAACATCACTAACTTTGTGTGGCATGTTCTCTCCTGCCTCTCCCTCCTGCTTGTGGAGTACCTTTCCTCTACCCCCTGGAGAGGGCCTGCCAGGGTCTGCATCTAGTGACCCCCGCTCTTCTCCTGCCAACTTGGAGTGAGATAGGCAAAGCTTCAAGCTACCCATTCTGGGAAGATCCAGGAAACAGACCTCCCCCTCCCCAGCTGTGAGGGACAGCTGCATTTTATCCAGCCACAGCCAGGACTCTAGGGCAAAGAATGAAGCTTCTCTGAACTTGTTTGCACACAATGAGTTTGTGCTGCCAGAGTGGGAATGGGTGGAACTGTTGTTGATTCCCCTTCTCCAGCCTCCATTGGTGGAGGGCCACAGGTTTGTAGCTAATTTGAATTTGTTTGTAGCAGGGAGGGTTGGTAATGTCAGCAGATTTACCTCCTCCAGCCATCACTGGAAGGGATCACAGCAGTTTGAATCTTTTACAGCAGGGACACCAGTGAAATACAGTGGCCCCTTTAAACAAGGTGGAGGATGGGCTTACACCATGACATAATCAGTTTTCACTTTCTGGGAGACTCCCTCAGCCTAGGACCCTCACTCAATGGTCCGCCCCTCAGCAGTACCCCATCCAACCTAGAGAAAGCAAGGCCAGGCCTTAGAGACTCTCACACTGTATCCCCAAAAAGGAATGTGATGAGGCTGTGGGGGAAGGGTCACAAGTACATGCACCAGCTCCTTGGCAAAGGGGTAGCAAGCTCCATTTCCTGCTGTCTCCAGATATGATCTCACCCTGCCAGTTTTAGTTGCCAAATAGGTCTTTAGGGTGCTGCCTAAGGGTCTCCAATTAGATTGTTTCTCAATAACTATTTAGGAAATACTTAACATTTCAGGTAAAAATATATAATTAGTATAAAAAATGAGCTGAAAATATATATGAGGAAGAACCAGAAGAAGAATCCTAGCAACGTGAAAAATCAGAGCAGATCAACTCCCCCAAAAAGATTACAAGGGAGATTCAGCAGAAAACACCATCCATACAGAAATTGTTGAAATGTCAGAAATAGAATTCAGATTATGGATGACAAATAAGATGAATGGAATTGAGGAGAAGATGGAATAGAAATTCAAAAAGTAGTCCAAAATTTGTCTCAAGAAATAAATGAAATTGGAGGACAACCCAGGCAATTGAAGCAACGTCAAAAATACATTACTGGGATCTGATCAAATTAAAAACTTCTGCACTGCCAAGAACACACTAAGTAAAGCAAATAGACAGCCCTCAGAATGGGAGAGGATTTTTGCAAGTTACATTTCCGACAAAAGTCTAATAACCAGAATCCACAGAGAAATCAAACTTATTACTGTGAAAAAACAAGTGTTCCCATTTCATTATGGGCAAGAGACATGAATAGAAGTTTCTCTGAAGAAGACAGGCACATGGTCTACAGACACATGAAAAAATGCTCACTTTAATCATCAGAGAAATGCAAACCAAAACCACTCTGACATACTATCTAACTCTAGTAAGAATAGCCCACATCACAAAATCCCAAAACTGCAGATGTTGGTGTGGATGTGAAGAAAAGGGAACACTTCTTCACTGCTGGTGGGAATGCAAGCTAGTACGTTCCTTTTGGAAGGAAGTTTGGAGAACACTCAGGGATCTAAATGTAGATCTGCTGTTTGATCCTGCAATTCCTCTTCTAGATGCATATCCAATGGACCAAAAATCATTTGGCAATAAACATATTTGCACCAGATTTTTCATTGCAGCTCAATTCATAATAGCCAAGTCATAGAAGAAGCCCAAGTGCCCATCAACCCATGAATGGATTAATAAATTGTGCTATATGTATATCATGGAATACTATGTAGCATTAAAAAAATGGAGACTTTACCTCTTTTATGTTTACATGTATGGATCTGGAAAATATTCTTCTTAGTGAAGTATCTCAGGAGTGGGAAAAAAATATCCAATGTACTCATCACTACTATGAAACTAATTTATAATCACTCACACTTGCATATGAAAAATGAAACACAACTATAGCCTAGGATAAAGGAGGGAAGGGGAGAAAAATGGGAAAGGAGGGGGGTGGGTCAACAGAGGGAGAGTTAGTAGGGGGACCACTCCTATGGAGCATATTGCAAATACAAGATGGATCTATCAGGTGTAGAACACAAATGTCTTAATTCTATAATTGGATAAATGAGGTGAAGGCTATGTTGATCAGTAGGATGTAAGCACTCCAATTTGTACAAATAATCAACACATTGAATCCCATAATGGCATAAATGTATGTATGATCTATGTACAAATGACTTAATAAAAAAATACATAAAATAAAATAATAAAAGAAATATAAAAAAGAAATTAATGAAATTAAAGACAAAGTCATGATAGATCTGGAAATAATTAGGAAGATATACCAGAGCTTAAGCAATTGAAAGAGGCATTCAAGGAGCTTCAAAACATGGTAGAGAGCCTTAGTAACAGAGTAGGACATGGAGAAGAAAGAATTTCATAAATCGAAGACAAGACTTTTGTACTAACCCAATCATTCAAAGAGGCCAAAAAAAAAAAAAAAAAAAGAGAGAACAAAAATAGAATATTCTCAAAGAGAGTTATGGGATAATTCCAAAAGACCAAACATCTGTATTGTTGGGACTCCTAAAGGAGAAGAGGGTGGTAAGGAAAGTACTGAAGCTCTACTTGAAGACATGATGGTGGAAAATTTCCCAAGCATTGTGAGAGGCACAGAAATTCAGGTAGTAGATATTTTCAGAACACCAGCATGACTCAATCGAAACAAAGCATCTCCTAGACATACTGTGATTAACTTTGCCAAAGTCATTATGAAAGAGAAAATCCTGGAAGGACCCAGGCATAACAAAAGTCTTACCTACAAAGGGAAAAATATCAGTATGACAATGGACTTTTCAGATGAAACTTTTTAAGCCACCAGAGGATGATCTGTCTTTCACTTTCTTGAACAAAACGGTTCCCAGCCCAGCATCCTATATCCTGCTAAACTACGTTTCATATGCAATAGAGAAATCAAGTATTTGACTGACATGCAAATATTGAGGAAAATTGCCACAACTAGACCAGCTCTATAGGAAGTACTCAGACCCATTCTTCATACTGACCAGCACAATGACCCATCACCAAAGTAAACACAATCAGAAATGAAAGAATAAAGCTAGCTTCTACAATGGTAAAAGGGATAGAGCTAAGTAATGGACCTTCTCAAAACAAGACAAAACAAAACTCCACCATGCCTATCAATTTTCTCAATAAATGTGAATTGCTTGAATTCCACAGTAAAGAGTCACAGGATGATTGACTGGATAAAAAAAGCTCAAATCCAGTATCTGCTGTCTCCAGCAGATCTCCAGCAGAAACACATGTAATCTCAAAGGATAAAACAAGACTCACAAAAAAAAAAAAAAAACAAGACTCACAGGGAAGGGACAGAAAAGAATACTCCAGGCAAATGCAAATTAGAAAAAAAGCAGGGATTGCAATCTTATTTGTAGACACAATTGGACTTAAAATAACAAAAATGAGGAAAGAACATTGGACACTAAATACTGGTCAAAGGAAGCATATACCATGAAAACATTTAAATCGTTAATCTCTATGCACCCAAACTAAACGTTCCTAGATATATAAAACAAACCCTAAATTTTCTGAACAATATGATAGCCTCCAGTTCCTCAATAGTTGGAGATTTCAACATTCTCTGACAGAATTGGACAGATTCTCCAAGCAGAAACTAAATAAAGAAGTAATGGATGCAACCATAAAACAAATGGACTTAACAGACATATACAGAACATTTCATCCCAATGAAGCTGAGTACACATTCTTTTCATCAGCCCATGGATATTCCACCAAAATTGAGCATACCTTAGGGCACAAATCTAACATTAACAAATTCAAAAGAATAGAAATTATTCCTTGTATCTTCTCTGACCATCACAGATTAGAGTTGAACTTGACACTAATAGAAATCTTCATACCCACATAAAGTCATGGAAACTAAACAACCTTATGCTGAATGACATCTGGGTTAAGGAGTAGTTTAAAAAGGAAATCATTAAATTTCTTGAATAGAATGATAATAACGCTACATGGTATCAAAACCGTGGGATACTGCAAAAGCAGCCATAAGAAGCAAATTTATAGCATTAGATGCCTTCATCCAGAAAACAGAAAGAGACCAAGTCAACAACTTAATGGACCATATCAAGCAACTGGAAAAGGAAGAACAATCAACCCTAAACTTAGCAGAAGAAAAGAAATAACTAGAATTAGAGGATAATTATGTAAAATTGAGAACATAAGAATCAGTGAAACAGTTAATTATTTGAAAAGATTAATAAAATCAATAAATCCTTGGAAATATTAATAAGAAACAGAAAAGTAAGATCTCTAATAACCTCAGTAAGAAACAAAAAGGGGAAATTACAGAAATACAAGAATTTTTCAATAGTTACTACAAAAATCTCTGTGCCCAGAAATTTTAAAATGTAGAGGAAATGGTCCAATAGCTGCAAACACACTACCTTCCCAAACTCAACCAAAAAGAATTAGAAGTTTTGAATGGACCTATTATCAAGCACTGAAATAGTACAAAATCTTCCAAAAAAGAAAATCCCTAGACCAGATATCTACCAAACTTTGAAAGAGTAACTAGTACTTATATTGCATAACCTATCTAAAACTTAGAGAAGGAAGGAATCCTCACAAACACTTTCTATGAAGCAAATATCTCCCTGATTTCAAAACCAGCAAAGGACCCAACAAAAAAGAGAAACTTTAGGGCATTATCATTAATGTATATTGACACAAAAATATTTGATAAGATCCTATCAAACAGGATACATCTATGCATTAAAAAAAATTAAACATCATGATCAAGTGGGTTTCTATCCCAGGGATCCATGGTTGGTTCAACATAAGTAAATTCATAAATATAATTTACCATATAAATAAAAGCAAAACCAAAGACTATATTATTCTCTCAATTTATTCAGAAGAGACATTTGACAATATCCAGCATCCTCAGCTTGGCACCTGTAATGCAGTGGTTATCTCACCAGCCACATACACCAAGGGTGGCAGGCTTGAACCTGGCCTGGGCCAGCTGAACAACAATGACATCTGCAACAGAAAATAGCCCAGCATTGTTGCAGGTATCTATAGTCCCAGCTACTTGGGAGGCTGAGGCAAGAGAATCACTTAAGCCCAAGAGTTGGAGCTTGCCATGAGCTGTAACACCACGGCACTCTACTAAGGGTGACATAGTGAGACTCGGTCTCAAAAAAAAAAAAATCCAGCATCCTTTTCTGACAAGAACACTTAAGAAAATAGCCATATGTGGCACATTTGTTAAACTGCTAGAGGCCAACAAACCCACAGCCAATATCATATTGAATGGAGTAAAATCCTAAATCTGCGGAAGCTGGCTAGGGTATGAAGATAAGGGAACACTTTTGCACCATTGGTGGGATTGCAAATTAATACAACCTGTACAGAAAGAAATATGGAGACTTCTCAAAGAAGTCTTAGAAAGAGTTGACCTACAATCCCATTACTAGGTATCTATCCAAGAAAAAAAAATGATTTTACCAGAAGGACATGTGCACTAGAATGTTTATTGCAGCTCAACTCACAATTGCCAAGATATGGAAGCAACCCAGGTGCCCATCACCCATGAATGGATTAACAAACTGTGATATATGTATACCATGGAGTACTATTCGGCCACAAGATGGAGACGTCACATCTTTTGTGTTTACCTGGATACAGTTGAAACACATTCTTCTTAGTAAGGTATCACGAAAATGGAAAAACAAGTATCCAGCATACTCAATACTAATATGAAACCAATATATGTATAAACAACTACTCACCCACAGAAAAGAAAAACCCAGGTATCATCTAACGAGAGGAAGGGGAGAGCTGAAATAGGAGAGGGGGACAGTAGGAGGATGATTGGTGGTTTCTCACCTAATGTGCACAATATGAAGGTGTTCAGCACACCCCCTGGATGAGGGGCTCAACTATAAACTTGAACTTTACCTTATAAATGAAAACAATGTAACCTAAACATTTGTACCTTCAAATTTGAATTTTTTGAAAAATGTTCATAAAAGTCTTTATTTTGAATAGTTAATAGGTTCTGCTTCATCACTTAATAGTTTTAAAAATCCATTCATTATGCACACAAGTTTTTCCAATAATGTAGAAGCTCCTGGGAGAACATAGCCCACTCGAAAAAAGGAAAAAAAAATTTTTTTGTTTGAGTGTTCAATGAGAGAGAATCCAGGAAAGGTAGGCACAGTTGGTTAGGGAGGGATTTGAATTCAGACTTAGGCAAAGAAGTTTGTCCTTCAGGCACCTAAGACAGGGAGTAGTATGCCATGGGTAATATTGGAGGGGGGGAGGAATATTACTTTATTATGAATAAAGTTAGTATTCTGTTTGCCAGAACAGAATCTAGTGTGACTGCTGTCTTAATTGGTATATGAACTACCCTATCTTTTTTTGTTAGCCTAGATTTTTGAGGCAAATATTATATCAATAGAGAATAGTATTGCACTGGTAAATCATTCCTCCAGAGAGACATAGACAGTACTGCAAAAATTTATTATTTTTTTAATTTCATGAAAAACCTATTAATTTACATATCATTGTATAAGTACCTAACAACACTTCAATCACATTCTCTGCATGTTCTTTTCATTATATTTTCTTCTTTTTATATGTGGCTGTACATTCTCTGCATGTTATTTTTATTATATTTTCTTTTAATGTGTGGTTGGGGCAGATGTTTTTGCTGTATTCACTGCATGCCTTTATTTACAATCTCTTTCACAGGGACAAAGGTAGCAATGCCCTTTTTTTTTTGGTAAGCTTTTCACTGATTGTCTCATAGATCCTCCTTTTGGTTTGGAATGAACTGTTCTTCCTATCACCACAACTTGTCCTTGACTGATATTTTGTGGAGACCATGCACATTTTGGATACACTTTTTTATGTTTTCTTCACAGAGACGTCCTGTCAAATATTTCAAAAAGTATCTCTTCTAGATTATTTCTTTGAAGGAAGTTGTGACCAGTAGCTATTTGTTTCCTAAAAAATCACATACAAATTATTTGCTGTAATGTCAATAATGTTGAAGAAAATTGTGAGGGGTCAATGCTGAGTTCCTCAGTTACAGAAATACATTCTCATGCACTTATTAAGTACATCAACACCTGCTTTAGTAGCATTATAAAAGTGGATTATTCTTGTTATCTGTTACCTTCATATCTTCACCTTCATATCTTCACGCTGGGAGGGAAATACTGCAACTACTTTTCTTGCCTTTAATAATAATAATAATAATTACTAATGTCACATAGGGAGAAAAGGCAAATCTTATTGCATGAGTGGAGAGTTTTTCATAAATGCTCACCTGAATTCCAGAGGCAAATCCCTTTTATCACTGACAACAGTACCAACTGTGGTTAGATTCTTTTGAACAAGTAGAAAGCCATGGGGAGGAAGGGAAACTTACTGTGCCTGGTAACATTTATTTCTACTGTACTGATCCAAATTACAGTGATGAACCAGTCTTTTTACAATCTCAAAACCATTATTGTAATTTCTTGGAAGGTCCTCTAATTTCTGTATGCGTGGCTTTGCTGCAAACTACTCTTAATAGTTTGTAGAAGAATTACACAAAAGATTTACTGCAATTCCAGGTTTAGGTGGTATGTGAAGTCGAATGGACAATGCCCATAGAAAGACACCAATTCCTCATCAAGAGCAACAGACTCATAAGGATTATAGTACATGAGAGCTTATTCATAACCATATTCCAAAATTCTCAAACTAGAGCAAACTTATAAGCTATCTGTGAGCGTCATGTGTTGTAGTATCATTAAAAACATAGACTTTTCAGTAGGAATCACATTCTGTATTCTGAAAACATAGCATGGTAAACCATAAAAGTCTCCTCACTGAGATCTTGGATGTTGTCTTTATTTTGCCAGTATAAACCACAATTTGGAAGTATTCCAATTAGTCCTAATACTTCTTCTTTTACAAAATCGCCAGAATTTTGGATGAATATGTCCTTATATAACTCTTTGACTAGATGTAGTTTCTGGTTGGTAAACTTGATAATTACATCCATAGTTTCATTATCAGTAAATAGTTGGAAAGCATCTGAGGGAGATTTGGGTTCTATTCTTGATTGTACTCCTGGTTAACTCCTCATAGTATTAGCTGATTGTCATCATCCTGATCTTTTTTTGGCTGTGAGTTCCATATCATCCCTGATGGTGCCATAATCTGATCCATAGGCTATTCTATTTTTACAGCTAGACGTGGTCTTCTCTTGGGCTCCATATTTTGCATTTTTTTTCCTCCATCGTCATCTTCCTCTTCACTCTCTTCTTCAGAACAAATCATTTCATCTTCCACCTCTACAAATTTTTCTTGTTCACTATCTGAATTAGTGAAAAATGTCTTCCTTACTTCCTATCAGTTCTTCCTCTGTCTCAGTTATCAACAAATTATATTGCCTCTTCACCATATCTGTGTGTCAAAAGGTTTTTGTAAGACCTGATGTGCCAAACTCTCATAAACATTAGCTGTAATGAGGAGGAAGAGAAGCACCAGCCACAGCAGCAGCGGCAATAGAGAAGAAGGGTGAATAGTGAGCACTTAACCAATTACTTTTTAAAAAGCAAATATATGTGAATAAAATGAAACATGAAGAAGGGAAACATAAAAACTAATACAATTACTTTTTTTAGAAAAATTAGAATACAAGTTGAAAATGATGACTACTTACCAGATATTTAATATCAGTGGAATAAAGAAATTAAAAGCATGATCAAACCAATAAAGAAAACCCAAAATATTTTTAGAATTTTAAAGTTCTTTTAGAGTAAAAAGTATTTATGTTCCTAAAGGAACTATTTTGAATAACCTCAGGATTATTTTTATAAGCACAATTTAGAAGTGTTTGGTGGTCATAATAGTACTGATGTCATTTTTGGCCAAAACATGTCATTCTTCAATAACCTCCTAGCAATTGTCTTATGACACATCATTATATTATTTTTCAATTAAAACTCTAACATCTGATTTGGTAAACTTAAATTTTTTCTTAGTTGTGTTTTACATAGCATATATGTGTTTAAAAAGTCAAATTCCTGTAACCTAGCATAGAGGAGGCAGCATTGGACTGGTTTTAGGAAACTTTACATTTAGATTTACTCTCCCTCTTCAGTAAAATACAATGTATTTGAAGGTCCCTGTGTGTAGGAACATGTAGATATTTTTTGTATGTATTTCCTTGTTTGATTTCCAAAACTTGTTGTTTGCTTATAAGTGAGGCACCGAACTTCATAGGCCCCAGCACACCAAATTGTGTTCTTTTTGTTTGATGTTCAAATATAGTGAAAACATGAAGTGAAGTTTTATGAAAATTGGGGATAAGTTGAGTTTCAGTATGTTACTTAGGCTAATAAAAATACTGTAAACTAGAATTTCTCAAAAGAAGAGATACAAATGGCACACAGATATATGTAAAAAATGTTCAACCTCATTAGTCATCAGAGAAATGCAAATCAAAACTACAATGAGATGTCACCTCACCCCAGTTAAAATACAAATAATCAACACATTGAATCCCACAAAGGCATTAATGTATTCATGATCTATGTATATATGACTTAATAAAAAAAAAGAAAAGAAACCAGGGAGTAATGAATGCTGCAGAATACGGTGAAAGGGAAACCTTCAAATCCTCACAGACTATTTGTGGGAATGTCAATTAATGCAACCACTATGAAGGATAGTATGTTCAAAAGGTAAAAATAGAACTATGTCACCCAGCAGTCTCACTGCTAGTTTCCCAAAAGAAAGGAAGTCAGTGTATTAAAAAGATACCTGCTCTTCTATGTTTATAGCAGCACTATTCACAATAGCCAGGATTTTGGAATCAACCTAAGTATCCAGCAGCAGAAGAATAGATAAAAAAATATATAGTACATATACACAATGGAATACAAATATTATTCAGCCATGAAAAAGAATGAAATGCTGTAATTAGTTCCATTGATGGAACTGAAGAACATTGTGTTGAGTGAAATAAGCCAAGCACAGACAAATCTCACATCTTCCCACTCATATGTGGAGGGAGCTAAATATTAACACATGTATGCCAAGACAGCTTCTATTTCTCCAATGCATTACAGAGAAAAAGAAAGTTTGAGTGCCTCTGCTTTAAAATAATCAAAAGAATGAAATTAGAATGTTTCTAACCCAAGGAAATGATAAATTCTTGAGGTGATGGATACCCGAATTACCCTACTTTGATTAATACACATTGTAGGCCTGCATCAAAAGATCACATGTACCCTATTAACATATATAACTATTATGTACCCATAATAATTTAAAAAATTTAAAGTAAGAAAACATAAAGATCATGTTATATTAACATAGGAAATCATCACTTGTCTCAATTGTTAATTAAATTGTAGGTTGCAGAAAAAAAAGAAATCAAGGAATATTTTGAGTCAAAACACTCAGATGACACAACACATTTCAAGCTCCTTCAATATCGACGTTTCTTAGAAAAAAATTTCAGGTTTGTGATGCTGGTTGATTACATATTTCAAGAACTCATTCGACAACTTATGAACACTGCAATCACACTACTTTTGGAATTATTTAATGATTCTGCTAGAATTCCATTTTCAATGGAAAAAAAGAATGAAGATCTCATCAGGTAAATCACTTTTTTACTTAGAAAAGTAATTTTTAATCATAATTTCTTAATATAATGCCATTTATGGAGGAAATATATAATAATTTAAGCTAGGCTTTGAAAATCCTTCCTGTAGAAGACTTCATTTACTTTTTTGCAATTACCTAAACATATCATTTGGTAATACTTGTATTGTCTATAACATTTGAGACAAATTTCTAAATTTTTTCTTGAAATTCTGCTTTGATCTGGTTGCCATATAAATTACAGGATTCCCCATATAATTTGATTTGAGATAATAACAAATACTTCTTTATATATGTACCAAATATTACCTATACTAAAAATTATTCATTATTTATTTGAAATTCAATTTTTACTAGGTGTCCTTTGTTTGCTAAATCTGACAACCCTATATATAGATATACTGTGACTTTCAAGTTCAGAGCTACATCTTCAAGATACATGAGAATGATTGTGGAAGGAGCTTCAAGGTCCAATTGGAATTTAAGTTAATCGCAAGAAATATCTACTGAATATTTCTCCAACTAAGAAACTATTTGAAAAATATTTTTACCTTCTATTTAAATACTACTGTTGAAAACAAAGCATTTTCTTATTTTCTACAAATGAATCTATCCACAGTAACTTGTGAAACATGGAATGTTAATTCAGATGGTGGACTACTTTATAATTTGTCAGAACTACCCAAATTTAGCAATATTATTTTAGTCAAATCACACTTTCATTATCATAACTATAGAGCTGAAAAAATGAATTCAGAAATACTAAAGATAATCTATTCTGTTTCTCTAATTATTACTGAGTCAACAGCACTAAGGCCTTATAACTGGTTTGAACCAGTGCCAGGACTTTAACCTACATGGAACACAACTATTTAGTGATTTTCCTACCTAGTATATATTACTTTACATAAAATATGTAGGTTTTTTCCTCAATTTTTTCACTTCCTGCTGTTCCTCATCCTCATGAAATGAGACATGATTTTATAGCAGTAAATTATACATAATATAAAATAATTTTATCCATTTGAAGTGTGCAATTCAGTGGCATTAAATCCATTCACAGTGTTGTGCAACCATCAACTCTATCCATTTTCAGAACGTTTTCATCACTCCAAATGGAAGCTTTGTGCTCATTAACAATGAATACTGTGTATCAACATGTTACCCTCTCTGCTCAAGCCATGGTAACTTTCTGTCTTATGGATTTACATATTGACATATCTCATATTAGTGGATTTATACAATATTTGTGCCTTTGTGTCTGACTTATTTAATTTAGCATAATATCTTTTTTTTTTTTTTTTTTTTGGAGACAGAGCCCCAAGCTGTCACCCTGGGTAGAGTGCTATGGCATCACAGCTCATAGCAACCTCCAATTCCTGGGCTCAAGCGAGTCTCCTGCCTCCGCCTCCCAAGTAGCTGGGACTACAGGCACCCACCACAATGCCTGGCCATTTTTTGGCTGCAGCTGTCATCGTTGTTTGGCGGGCCTGGGCTGGATTCGAACCTGCCAGCTTAGGTGTACGTGGCTGGCGCCTCAGCCCGCTGAGCCACAGGCACCAAGCCTAGCATAATATCTTAAGGTTGACATGCATCTGAATTTCACTCCTTTTTATTTTTGTGTGTACTTTTGCCTTACCTTTCTCAATTTTATTTATTTTTAATTTTTATTATTATGGGGAATTCATTGAGGATGCAAAGAACCAGGTTACATTCTTTGCATTTGTTATGTAAAGTCCCTCTTATAATTGTGTCCCTCCCCCAAAAGGTGTGTCACATGCCATGGCCTCCCACCCCCTCCCTCTTTCTCTCTCTCTGCTCTCCCCTTCCCCCACCCTCCACCATGTATGAGGTCATCAACTGTCCTCATATGAGAATTGGGTACATAGGATTCTTGCTTCTCCATTCTTGTAATGATTTACTAAGAATAATATGCTCTACTTCCATGCAGGTTATAGAAAGGATGTAAAATCTCCGTCCTTTTAATGGCTAAATAGTATTCCATGGTATACATATACCACAGCTTGTTAATCCACTCCTGAGTTGGTGGGCATTTAGGCTGTTTCCACATTTTGGTGATTGTAAATTGAGCTGCAATAAACAGTCTAGTGTAAATGTCCTTTTGGTAAAAGGAATTTTTTCATTCTGGGTAGATGCCCAGTAATGGGGTTGCAGGATCAAATGGGAAGTCTAGCTTGAGTTCTGAGGGTTCTCCTTACTTCCTTCCAAAAAGGTTGTTTTAGTTTGCAGTGCCACCAGCAGTGTAAAAGTGTTCCCTTCTCTCCATATCCATGCCAGCATCTGCAGTTTTGAGATTTTGTGATGTGGGCCATTCTTGCTAGGTTTAGATGATATCTCAGGGTGGTTTTGACCTGCATTTCTCTAATAATTAGGGATTATGAGCATAATTTCATATGTTTGTTAGCCATTCATCTGTCTTCTTTAGAGAAGTTTCTATTCATCTCTCTTGCCCATTGATATATGGGATTGTTGACTTTTTTCATGTGGATTAATTTGAGTTCTCTGTAGATCCTAGTTGCAAGCTTTGGGCTGATGCAGAAATATGCAAATATCCTTTCCCATTGTGTAGGTTGTCTATTTCATTTGGTTGTTGTCTCCTTAGCTGTACAGCAGCTTTTCAATTTCATTAAGTCCTATTTGTTTATTTTTGTTGTTGCAGTTGCCATGGCAGTCTTCTTCATGAAGTCTTTCCCCAGGCCTATATCTTCCAGTGTTTTTCCCATGCTTTCTTTGAGGATTTTTATCATTTCATTGCCTTAAATTTAGGTCTTTTTTCCATCTTGAATCAATTTTTATGAGTAGAGAAAGATGCAGGTCCAGTTTCAGCTTTTACATGTGGATATCCACTTCTCCCAGCACCATTTATCGAATAAGGATTCTTTTCCCCATTGTATGTTCTTGTTTGGTTTATCAAAGATTAGGTAGCTATAAGATGATAGTTTAATTTCCTGGTTTTCTATTCAATTCCAAATGTCTATGTCTGTATTTTTGTGCCACTACAATGCTGTTTTGACCACTATGGCCGAATTTCATTCCTTTTTAAAGCTGAATAATATGCCATTGCATGAATATACCACATCTTGTTTATGCATTCATCTAGTGATGGACATTTTGACTGTACCTTTTGGCTATTGTGAATAATGCTGCTACAGAATGGAGTGCAAATATCTGTTTGGGTTCTAGCTTTCTGTTCTTTCACGTGCACTAGCTGGATTACATTGTAATTCTATATTTGACTTGAGGAACTATCCTACTGTCTTCCACAGTGGCTGTACATTTTTGCTTTCTACCAGCAATACACCAGGGTTCCAATCCTCATAAACATTTTATTATTTTCTGCTTTTAAAAAGAATAATAGCCATCCTAATTAGCATAAATACATCACTGCATTGTAATTTTGATTTGCATTTCTGTAATGACTAGTGATGTTAAGCCTCTTTTCTTGTGTTTATTATCCATTTGTATATATCCTTTGGAGAAACGTCTATTCAAGTCTTTTGCCTACCTTATCAGACGGGTTGTTTTTGTGGTTTAGTTGTAAGAATTCTTTATATTTTTTAATATTAGTGAGACATATTTTTTTTAAGTTATCTTTTTCCTTCTCAATTTAGAGCAACCAAGGACAGCTTTTCTCCTGCTGAAAAGATGACAGATGATTGGGAAGAACTTGTTAATATTTCAAACTCACATGCAACTTGTGTTCTAACATCAGAAGTAAAAACACACGCTGATGTTAATGAGGTAAAATGCTCTTTGAAGAAGAAAAACAAAGACTTTTTGATGTAAAATGAATATATTTTGAAATTTAAAATGTAATATTATAGTTAATATTCACAATTCCTTGCCTAACATTCCCCCCAGATAGGTGCTAGATAGATAATAGCATCTATCTCATTTGGTTCATTTGTTCATTCATTTGGCATATAATTATTGAGTAATTATTATGTCCCAGGCACTTAACTAAGGACTGAAATATAGCAGTCAGCAGAACAAATTCCCTGACCTTTTTGAGCTTATATTATATCAGAGGAGACAGATAAATGAAGTAAGTGATGAGTAAGTACTGTGAAGAAAAACAAAGAAGAGAAGAGACTATAGAGTTATACTGTATGTTATTTTACATGGGAATGGTCAAAGAAGGCTATCCAGTCTAAAGTAACAACCACTTCCTACTTCTTCCATTTTTGTATTAATAGAATTCTCTTTGCCTTTGTGTAAGCACTTTTGTTGACTATTTTCTTAACTTTAAAATGACAGAAGCTAAATATGAAAACCTTGGAAGAATTTTAAAGAAACTATGTAAGGAAATCTTTTCTTGCCATGAAGAATTTGTTCTCCCCCAAGTATTATTTTCTTGAGATTTAAACTTTATGTCATAAGTGCTTGTTCTATTTGGTACAAGTAGTGTTTTTATGAGCTAGCATTGTATAATCACTGTATAATATGTACTTCATACATATTTTTCCTTTAAAAAATATTTTAGGTAGATTTGGTAACAAAGGAAAATGTTTACATACTTTAGTAAAAATGAATACATGTAATTCCATAGTTTGAAGTCTGGAAATACATGCACAAAAATATTAACAGTGGTTATCTGTGGTGATAAACTCTTGGGTAAAATTTTTGTTTTCTTATGTACATCTTTCTATGTTGTCTAAACTTTGTATAATATACATGCATTACATTTATAAAGTCTATCACACCGGCAAGAATAAGCAAATGTCCATCTAGGCTTCACCCAGCTTAAAAGTTGTCAGTGGCTCCTATTATCACTTCTTGATGAAGCAATTTATTTACCCATTCTGCAGTTGATAGACATTTAGGTTGTTTTCAGTTTTTTTTTTTTTTTAACTATTATATACAGTCTGCTATGTATATTCTTAAATATGTTTCCTATGGTACGTATGAAAATATGTTACTATTTATTGGCTTATATATTGCAAAGGAGTGTAATTTCTGGGTGAAAAGGTACATTTAACTATAGCAAGTAATGTGAAATTGTTTTCCAAAATGACTATAGCAATTTAAGTGACCTTTAATAAACTTTGTTTTTATTGTTCCATATCCTTACCAATTCTAATCAACATTTAATGTCCTTGGCAATTAGATAGGTGTGAAATGGCATTTTACTGAGCTTTTAACTTGCATTTCCCTTATTACTAATTTGTTTCAGCCTTTTTTCATACATTATGGGAGACTCATTTTCTACATGTTTTCTCCATTTTTCTAGAGTATTTGGTTTTTTCATATTAATTTGTAGGAATTCTTTGTATATATTGCAACTATCTACTAGAAGACATTATTTTTATTCCCTTTATATATTTGTTAACAAAATTTCTTACTCTACATGTAATAGAATAAATTGATACTTTAATTTATGTTAATTTTTGGAATTATTCTCCAAACTGAGGTCATAAAGATATTCTCCTATATTTTTATAACAGTTTTAAAGTTTGCCCTTTATATTTATCTTTATCTGGAAGTGTCTGGAAGTGATTTTTTTTGTAGATGGTGTATGATAGGGATCTACTTTCATTTATTTCTATGTGAGTAACCACTGCATCCCACATAACTTATTTACTAGGTTGTCCTTTCACTGCTGATCTTCAGTGGTAGCTTGATTCTTTATTATTTGTTAGATGATTCCATATACTATAGCTTCTGTTTCTGAACTCTACTCTGTTCTGTTTGTCTATTTGGCTATGACTGTGTGAATTCCCTAATTCCATACTGGATTAATTCCATAGCTTTGAAATAAGGCTTCCTATATGGTTGAGCAGGATTCCCTTTTTCTCTTTCTCTGTCAGTGTCTTGCCTAGTATCTGCCATTTGCTCGTCTGTTTACATTTTAGAATCAAACTCTATTTGGAATTTGATATAAGTTGCTTAGAATTTATAAGTATGCTGGGGTGATTAATTACTATTTACCCCTGCTGACTTCCTTGGAACCTGGCTAAAGCAGAGGAGGTCAGCATGATAAATATTCTCATGCTCAGCTATTGTCAGAGAAACAGCCAGTGAGGCTTGGAGAGGCCAACACCAGAAAACACACTGAGAAAATGCTGCCTCATCTTAAATCTCACTAGACATTTCATTGTGTTTCAACAACATTTACAGTATAGCATTAGCTGATATATCATGATTATTCAGGAACCAAGGAGACTGTGTCCCCACACATGATGTATGGGTAGTCTTGCATAAGACTTAAGGAGAATAAAGTATAGGAGAGTGAACCAGGGTTTGGGTTAGAATTAACTCTTAAAATGGAATGTATATTATAAAAACAGGGAAGATGTTAATTACCTTTTAACCTGTACCATTAAGTCTATTACAACCAGCCTAGCTGCTTTCTAATCTTTTAACTTGTTAAAAGCCAGTTAAGTGTTTTATTCTTGAGCCTATTTTCATCTTCCAAGATAAGGAGCCAGGCTCTTCCCATTTGTACTTCTCAAAGATGCTTTACCACTTTTCTTTCTTTATAATTTTTCTAACCTGTTGGAATTATTTATTTATTATTATTTTTCTTTTTTTGGTATTTCAAATAATGTAATATGTGATACTGGTTTACATCTTTTTTTTATACATTAATGCATTTATAGGGTAAATGTGCTGGTTATATACACAATTGGGAATGTTTACATCAAACTGGTTAACATAGCCTTTGCCTCACTTACTTATTGTGTTAAGATATTTATACTCTACCCTTAATAGATTTGACATATGCCCTTGCAATATGCACCAAAGGTGTGGTCCCACTGTTTACTCTCCCTCCATCCAACATCCCCCCTCCCCTCCTATCCTCCTCCTCTTCTCTCCTTCATCCTGGGTTACAGTTGTGTTTGATCTTTCATATGAAAGTGTGGGTGATTATAAATTGGTTTCACAATAGTACTGAGTACATTGGATACTTTTTCTTCCATTCTTGAGATATTTTACTAAGAAGAATATGTTCCAGCTCCATCCATGTAAACATAAAAGAGGTAAAGTCTCCATCTCTATTAAGGCTGCATAATATTCCATGGTATACATATACGACAATTTATTAATGCATTCATGGGTCTATGGGCACTTGGGTTTCTTCTGTGACTTGGAAATTATGAATTGAGCTGCAATAAACAATCTGGTGCAAATATCTTTGTTGTAAAGTGATTTTTGGTCTTTTGGATATATACCTAGAAGAGGAATTGCAGGATCAAATGGCAGGTCTACATTTAAATCCCTAAGTGTTCTCCAAACTTCCTTCCAAAAGGAATGTACTAGCTTGCATTCCTACCAGCAGAGAAGAAGTGTTCCCTTTTCTCCACATCCATGCCAATATCTGTAGTTTTGGGATTTTGTGATGTGGGCTAATCTTACTGGAATTGGATGGTATCTCAGAGTAGTTTTGGTTTGCATTTCTCTGATGATTCAAGATGATGAGCATTTTTTCATGTGTCTGTAGACCATGCGCCTGTCTTCTTCAGAGATGCTTCTGTTCATGTCTCTTGCCCACAATGAAATGGGATCACTTGTTTTTTTCTTAGTAATAAGTTTGAGTTCTCTGTGGATTCTGGTTATTAGACCTTTGTTGGAAATATAACTTGCAAAAATCCTCGCCCATTCCGAGGGCTGTCTATTTGCTTTACTTAGTGTGTTCTTGGCAGTGCAGAAGCTTTTTAATTTGATCAGATCCCAGTAATGTATTTTTGATGTCACTTCAATTGCCTAGGGTGTCTTCCTCATAAAGTACTCTCCCAGGCCAATTTTTTCAAGTGTTTCCCCTAAACTCTCTCTATGAATTTTTATAGTTTCTGTCTTAAGCTTAAGTCCTTTAGCCAGTGAGAGTCAATTTTTGTTAGAGGAGAAAGATGTGGGTCCAGTTTCAGTCTTCTACAGTTTGCCAGCCAATTCCCCCAGCACCATTTGTTGAATAGAGAATCTTTCCCCCAATTTATATTTTTGATAGGCTTATCAAAAATCAAATGATGATAAGTGTCTGGGTTCACCTCTTGGTCTTCAATTCTGTTCCACACATCTACCTCTCTATTTTTGTGCCAGTACCATGCTGTTTTGACCACTATCAATTTATAGTATCGTCTGAACAATAGCTGGGTCATAGATGAGATTAAGAAGGAAATTGCCAAAATTTTGTCATTTTAAATTTATAAGTAAAATCATATTTAAAATTAATTTTCACAAATTATTGTAAAAATTAAATGTAACATTTCCTTGACAAAAGGCAAGGGAACAAGCTGGTTAGTCCCATCTAGTTTTCTAAGTCCCTGCTTTTTCCTGGGATCCCCTAATTGCCCTGTCACTTCCTCTGGGTCACTAGACCTACCTATTTTGTTTTGAGAGTAAACTTACTGCAACTTAAGATCTAGTAAAGAACAGCATAAGATATCTTGGTAATGTCCCTAGAAACATTCTTAGAAGCCTTACAAGGTGCTAATGTGAGACGCAGAGGGAGACCATAGAGTTTTAAACAGGTTTGAAGAAGTGCTGCACTTGAATGAGTGTGTATATCCCTTGCCCTGACATGCACCCAGCAGAGAAGTTAACACTGAGTCAATCACACTGTGCAGATCTGGGAACTCTAATAGGTGGCAGAGAAGAAAGTGAGAGGGCCAGGAACAGGCTCTGCAGCTTCTCCACTATCGACCCCATCAAATGGAGTGGAATGTTTTCACGCTGAGGACCAAATCAATCACTAAGCATATGGGTCTCTCTGTCAGACTCCATCCAATGTGCTGCTCTGTACAAACCCTACCATTTCTCTCCTTTCAGCCCAGGCTTCCTAATCCATTATTGACAATTGTCAGACTTACTCAAGGTGTGGGTTGATCTTCAAGTATATCTCTTGTTTCTATGCTGAGCCTTCCTCTGGGTCTCTTATGGGTGAACTTGCCCCAATCCCATGAAGGACCACCACAGACAGCCAGGGCCTCTGTGCTTGCCTGCCCAGGTTATCCTAGAGCTCTTCATACAAGTGTAAATGTGAATCAGGGATTGTGTCATTAGACAGCCCAGGCCTTGAGCAAGCTTTAATCTCTGTTTCATAGATACATAAACTGATGATGCCTTGTTGTACAAGCTTATGTAGTTAAGTATCCATAGAACCAGAGTAACAAAACTAGTCCCCTGACTCTCTAAGTAAGTGTCCATTTCAATGCAGGAGGATTTAAACTTGACAAAGTTGCTTTTTTGAGATCTGGAGGCCATCCTTTCTTATAGGCTATGGGCCCCCTTAGTCCTACGTTTCCAGACTCCTTATTCTCTTCCTTGAGCCTCCAGGAGGAAATTCAATATGGCACCAAGGACACTTACAAACCCAGTCTTGGGCAATAATAAATTGCCTCCTTCCTCATCACTATTTCTACCCTCTGTCCCCTACACTTATCTTCTCTGCGCTTTGATCCTTTAGCTCTCCCCCTAGGCCATTCTGGGTGAGGACTAGCAGGAATAATCTCTCTAACCCTGGGTCTACGTGGTTTCCTACATGGACCCTAATTTAGAACTTTCCTTCTGGTACCACTTAATGGGGGAGAAGAGAGGAAGGTGTTGCTGTCCCCATGGTACTCATGAGTTACCCTCATTGTTTTGAAAAACTCATCTAAAACAATGATAAATTAGGACATAAGATGGCCACAGCAATAGAGCTGAGTTATGCTTTGCTGCATTCTAACCCTTTAGTTTCTGAATCTCAGTAAGGTCCAGGGGGATCATGGAAGAAGAGCAGGGGAGAATAGGGGAATGGAGGAGTGGGTGTGGGCTTCACTCGGTGGGCATGAGTGGTGGCTACTAACACACAGGTGTGGAAGTCTTTTGATAAAGTAGCAAATGATACAGCCATACTGGTGCACTCCTAACCCTTACTCAGACCACCAGGCCCCACAGCAGCCCATCCAAGTGTACGCATTCTCCTTGGCAGACAGGGGCAATAAGACACAAATCAAAACTGTTTTCAAAAAGATGAAGTAACATTAACATGAAACTACAGTTCCTAACTCTTCCATACATAAGGTGTCTACCAGGAGAGTGGCCCACTGGGCATACCTTCATTGGTCGGTCACTGCAGGATGGCTGGCAGTTTCTGCTGGGCAAGACGACCATAATAGTCAAGTCCAGCACTTCTCAAAGTGCAGTGCATGGCATGATACTCAAGTCTAACACTTCTCAAAGTACAGCCCACAGCCGGGTGCTGTGGCTCACCTATAATCCTAGCACTCTGGGAGGCTGAGACGGGAAGATAGCTTGAGCTCGGGAGGTCGAGACCAGCCTGAGCAACAGCAAGTCGCTGTCTCTACTAAAAATAGAAAAGCTGGCTCAGTGCCTGTAGCTCAGTGGTTATGGAGCTGGCCACATACACAGAGGCAGGTGGGCTAGAGCCCAGACTGGGCCTGCTAAACAATAATGACAACTGCAACCAAAACAGCTGGGCATTGTGGTGGGTGCCTGTAGTCCCAGCTACTCGGGAGGCTGAGGCAAGAGAATCGCTTAAGCCTAAGATTTTGAGGTTGCTATGAGCTGTGATGCCATGGCACTCTACCAAGGGCGACATAGTGAGACTCTGTCTCAAAAATAAATAAATAAATAAAAATAGAAAAGCTATCAGGGTGTTGTGGCTGGCACCTGTAGTCCCAGCTACTCTAGAAGCTGAGGTAGGAGGATCGCTTGAGCCCAGGAATCTGAGGTTGCTGTGAGCTGTGCTGATACCGCAGCACGGTAGCCTGGGCAATAGAGTGAGACTCTATCTCAGGAAAAAAAAAAAAAAAAGAAAGAAAAGAATAGAAAAAGAAAATGTGGTCTACAGATTAGCATTTGCCTATGACATGTTTTTGAACTTTTATCTGTGATAAAAGAAGAGGCCTGAGCTAGAATATAAATCAATCATATAACTAAACACATGTTTTTAGTTCAGGTGATTTTATCAATGGAGAAGGCATTGTAATCGTGTTCATTTATATTCTGGTTCAAATTCCTTATGTCATCACGGCAGCCACCAGGGCAACGGTTCATGGACCAGCTACGTTGAGTAATACTGCTCCCAACTCTCCTCTGCAACAAGGCCTCTGCTTCAAGTAGGACTAAGAGAGAATACTTCGGTAGTCAGCTCTTTGGGATCCGTTTTGCTAACTTTGCCACTTTCTGTCTAAATGACCACTTTATGTATCCCCTTCAAGCTCAATGTCCTCATTATTAAAATGGGAAAATATTACCTCCTTCTTAAGTGCTTCCATGAAGATGAAATGAGATTTAAAGTGGACTTGCCCTGCCCAGAGGCACAGGTGCTCCATAAATATGAATTCATTTCAGGGGCTTTTTCCACATGCACTGTCACACCCAGAGGCATATTAGAGTCCATATAGATTACTAGGTGTGTATGTGTGTGTACGCATGCGTCTGTCTATGTATATGGAAATTCTACTCACCTTTGCGAAGTTTTGCTTCTTTCCTCCAACAGAAATCTTTATTTCTCTCTAATTTTACCTGGTCATTTGATAAAACACAAAAAGGCAAAGCAGCGACAAGTAACATTCAAGGGAGACCAGAGCTTTTATCCTTCTGTATAATTAAAGTTGTTGAATAGAGTGAGATAAAAGATTAGTATCCCTAGTACATATAATTTATGTGGAAAGTGGAAGTTGAATTGAAGAAAGAACATTCAGAGCTTGGAAGCAGAAAAAGAGAAATTGTCCCCCCAAAAGATTCATTTGATTAGTCAGATAAATAGGTCAGAAATTCAGATGAAGGAGTGTGGTGGCCTCAGAGGGCCCTGAGCAACTTTTTTTGGCACCCTTCCCTGGGATGAGACCTTAACAGTCTCCTCTCCTCATACCGTCTCCTAAAAACTGTAGACCACAGTTTATTTGGGGAATATTTGCCTGTTGTAGTCAAAAACTTTTTAACTGGGTTAACGACCAATATGCGTCCATGCACAGTTGATAATTTCCTTCAAATTGCATGTCAATCTTTTTAGGATCCTATCTTTTAGGATATCTTTTTAGGAAGTGTCCCTGGCTTTATGAAGAATTGAAGGGCTCTGTAAGCATTTGCAATCATATTCATTTATATTCTGATACAAATTCCTTATGTCCTCACAGCAGCCACTAGGCCAATGGTTCATGGACCAGATACTTTGCTCTAACTAGGAGCAGGGTTTTGTGCAGCTTGGCAACTGGATTGAATCAGCATTGCCATCAACAGCAAATAATTATGAAAGCCTATAGTCCACTCACACATTTAATAGACATTTAATTAGCTCTTATTGTGCGAAGAGTTTTAGGAGTTAAGAAAAAAGAAGCACAATTCCAATTCCCAGAGGTGACATGTGTGCCCTCAAAAGACTGCCTTTATTTTCTATATCTTTATTACAGGGTTTGGCAGAGGGTATGATTTTTAGAGACCAGAATGGACGTGTAAAGGCTCGTCAAAAAGAAATGAGAGAAAAGGCCAATTCTCAAGGATCTTACAGGCTGTTAGACAAAGCAGGACACACACTAGAATGGGACATGCCTTGACTATCCAAAGGAAGAATAACTTCTCTGTCTTAGGCTGGATTTTAGAAGGGTGAGCATCTATAGACATATTTTGTTTAGCGTCTTTGCTCGGCCCTGCACAGTGTTGTATAGGTGGTAGTAGTGAGCAGGAATTGTAGCACCCACAGGTAAATACGTACTACTTTATACTTCCCCGCTCCCTTGTATCTATATTACCTGACTGGCAAAGTTTCATGCTTTGTTCATTACCTACACCTTTCTCCATCAATACTTTTATTATTCTCCTTCAAGTTTTGCTTGACTGAGTACTTTAGAGAAGGACAGAACAGAGAGAAAAGAAACAGAAAGAGGAAGAGGGGCTGATACCACCGATATCCTAGGGCCTACAAATTTACATATGTCTGGATCTGGTGTTATGATCTAAAAGATAATATCAGACCAAAAACATATAACAATGTTATATTCAGTTCAATAAATGAGGCCTGACCAAATGCAGAGAAAAATCATAATTCAGGGCTTTAAAGCAATAAGATTGCTATATAAAACTCTTCTATTGAGTCAATTAGTAAATTTTAAAAAATAATAGTTCAATTAAAAACATTTGAAGTAAAAATATCAGTAAGAACATTTTATCAACAACATTGGATTGTTGAGGCAATTAATATTAAGGAAAAAAGATTATTTCTTAATCCTTCTAGAACTTTGTCCTATTTTTCAGGAAATTCCAAATTGCACACAGACCTGCAAAGACAGTGGCACGCTTAGATGTTACATTTTAAAGCATGCACATAATAAGGATACAAAGCATTCTGATCACCTGCAGGGAAGTCTTACTTGTATATTTGTTTCATAAATCTATTTATGGTAATTCTTTGTGGTTTGCATGTACAAAGCAGGAAGGGAGTCCACTGTCCAGAGCTCCAAACAGTTGTCTAGGCTCCAAATGGTTTGGTGTTGAATATGCCTCTCTGCTCAGACACAGATGGTCCAAAGAAACACACACATCTTTTCAGATGGAAATGAAGATGCTGTAACTCCTTCCATTTGACTCCTTGCCTAAGGTGGAAAACTGACACGTTCTGTAGGAAACTTTCTTTCCTCTGGGTGCATGTCTACACATCTTTGGTTCTGCTTAGCAGATAAGGGGAACATGCAAAATTCATTTCAATTCAAGAGCTGCCAACCGGCAGATGCAAATGGGCCTGTGGCTTTGTGGTTCCCCAGAGTTTGCATCTGTGCAAGGGCCCTCAGAACCCATGAGCAGAGATGGAATAATAATAGTAATCAAAACAGTAACAGAACTGAGCACTGTCAGACTGTAATCGCTCTGGCAACATCCCTACCGTAGGCCCGCGCCGCTGTGATACCCCAGTGCTCAGGAGGGAACAGCTGGAAACCCCAGCACATAGAAGACTTGTTGGCAGACTTTGTTCACTTCAAATGGGGAAAAATGTTTTATTTTTTAATGAAATCCTTTCCCATCAGGGCTGTCTTCTTCCTGCCTGCCTCCGAGCTCGTTTAGCTGGTCTCATCCTTACTTACATAAGGGGAGTGCTCAGGTTAGACCATGATGTTGGCAGAAGAACTGGAATGCATTGTCAGTGAGAGAGACAGAAGTTCAAGATGCAGCAGCAGGCAGCGGAAGTCAGGAGCGTGCTGCAGAAATTCTGCAAAGGAGAAGGCAGATGCCACACACTTGAGAGAAAACCCTGATAACAGTCTCAGGGGAAAGGCCACACGGACTCAGCCACAGGGGTCCAAGTGAGAGCACCTGTGATTTCAGAGTCCTGGGTTGGGTAGGGTCTTATATTTAAGGAGCACAAAATTTTCTCCACTTCAAATAATCTCATTCCTCGGCAATAACTGAGACTTCTTTTTTTGACGACTCCTTAACAATACCACCAATAAACAAGACAACATCCATTCTTACATGACTGCCACAGAGCCATTCAGTGGATTTGTGAAGGCCAGAAAGGATGAGACACAGAACAGGTAGGTAAATTCTGGAAAAAAGATCAAGAATCTAGGAAACTTCAGGAATTCAATGAGAGCAGGAATGGGAAGGAAAGATAGGGAATAAATGAGGCAAGAATTTTCTTAGCTATAAAATCATGGTTTACTTCGGTGTTCGTAAACATCCCCATTTGCTTTCTATGTAGCACAGTTGGCCAACGCATGCTCTCCTTATACGGAGGGACTGTCGCCATAACCTACGTTGAATCTGCATAATTCTTGGGGTGACAGCCAAACGCCTTTCCTGCAGAACACTCTCATGACACTCTATTATTCATCTTTCTCTGCCAACATGGAGAATTATTCTCCTTCAATATGTTTCTGTGACTATATAAAAAAAAAATCAACCTCAAACACATGACCTAACACGTACTAATTTATTAATGGGATGATGAAACAAATACCAGAAACACACACCAGCCTAGAGACTCTGGCCGTGGAGTTTCTATGTTCACCCTGGTGCTGATACCTGTGTGTCAAAGTAAGACTCAGTCTACAAATTGGGAATACTGGTTGGAACCAAGGTCCAGGATGCTATTGTAAAACACTCATAATCTCATTTTAGAAGATAGTTGTTAAAAATTAAATGGCATAACAATAATCTGTAATCTAAGCATCTAGGCTATTATTTACTCTTATTAAATCCAGAATTTAAATAAAGGAGGCCAATAAAGGTGGAAACTTCCATGAGTCACAGAAAAACCCCTCATAGGGACTATTCCTTTGTGGATTTAACAAACATTAACATTTACCATTTACTCATTCTTTCAAAAATATATAGTAAGTTCTTCCCAAGTGTCAGTCAGCGTGACATGGATCTCAGGCTGAGGACAAGACCCTTGCACCCTAATGTTAACATAACTCCTCTAGAACTGTATTTAGAGGAGTTACACTAATAATTTCTAGGGTCTAGAAGTGCAGTTTTGAACTATATTATTTTTGATCTAACAATAGTTATAATTAGTGTAATAACAATAAAGTTTTGAAAGTGCTATGCCAAATCATGCAGGATGCTGTGAAAATGCATAGAAGGAATTTAACCCAGTCTGGAGTATTATGCTGACTATGTTGTCTCATTTATACACACGTATACTATATATGCTATATATCATATATATTTATAGATATATCCACATTTTAACATTCTTGCAATAATCCTAAAGATGAGTGTGAGAGAAGTTGAGCATCTTATCTCAGAACCCTCAACAAGCATCACATTGGAATCCAAAGTCAGATCCCCTGACCCTGAGGCCAGGGTAGACCCCCTGGGATACCCTACCTGTGAACCCACCAGAGGGCCCCAACCCCCGTTTCCCCAGGCCAGTGGCTGATTTTGTCACTCCTAGAAGTAGTAGACTTAAGAAGATGTGTCCAAGCTCAGTGCCCATAGCACAGTGGTTATGGCGCCAGCCACATACACCAAGGGTGGTGGGTTTGAACCCAGCCCGGGCCAGCTAAACAACAATGACAACTACAACAACAAATAGCTGGGCATTGTGGTGGTTACCAGCTACTTGGGAGGCTGAAGCAAGAGAATTGCTTAAACCTAAGAGTTTGAGGTTGCTGTGAGCTGTGATGCCAAGGCACTCTACTGAGGGTGACATAATGAGACTGTCTCAAAAAGAAAAAAAGATGTGTCCTCCCTATGATGTGAGGTCAGGCTACCACCTTAAGTCTGGGCCAAGCAAGTCCCCATGTAAATACTCTGTAATTACCCATACAGGACGCAGCATTTCTGGGGTAAACTATTAACCATGAGTATAGAAATGTGACCCCCACTAGCATGAACACCAACTTTTTCTCTGGCATTTTTATATCCTGCTATCAGTCACTTTCCAAGCCCTAGGGCAATGGATTTCCACTGTAAACGTCACCTCTAGTCAATATGTGTACACACACACACAGAGCATCTCAGTAGCTCACACATGCACAGCGGTTCTGCCCCGAGGCTGGGTATAAATAAGCTGACGGTCTGATCTTCCACTAATGCCATCAGAGAACGCTCTTTCAGAATACTAATCAGGAACTCCCTTGAGGTGAGGAGAGTTTGTGCCAAAAAGCAGGAGGAAGCCAGCTCTTACTAGGGCCGGAAAACTCATTGTCCAGAAGGCACTCAGTGGGCCTGCTGGGCTTGTGTGGCTGAAGCTGCCCCAGCCCAGCTCCCACTCCTTGAAATATTTCTGAGGGCCAGAATGAAGGCTTCTTGGGGCTTGGAAGGGCTACTTGGAATAGTGAACACAGTAGCAAAATAAATCACACTGTCCATGAGGAGGGCGGGGGTCTTGGGAGCAGCAACAGTCAACATGAATGAAACCCAGTGGTCTTCAAAAGAAATACGTGAAGGGCTTGGCAACCAGCGTGGCTGAAGCAAGACAGAGAGCTGAGAAGCAGGTAAAAGCAAGGGCAGAGGAAAATAGAATTTTTGTAAGAAAAGGGAGCAGAGAAACCAAAAGTCTGGGACATAAGAACTGCTCTCACTTTGTGTTTTAAGCCTCCTGTGGAGACGGGGAATTTCTTTTGGCATGGCTTCTGTCAGACAATGGACTCTTCTAACATTTACAAAGGAAATTTAAAAAAGAGAGAGAGATAAAAAGCATACTGCTAAGTTTTACATTACCATGGTCCACTTCAGTCTCTTACCCACTGATTTTCTCTTTCCAGCCCTCTAGACAGGAGGTCCAGCAGGGGAGGGAAGGGACTCAGTGAGTGGAAAAGGAGGAATTACAGGTGAGCTGCGCAAAGACAGAGATCTTCAACAAACAAGGAAAAGATAGGAGGCTCAGTAGGCCGGGCTACGGAGATCAATGGTCAGATCAGGACTCTGTCATCTATGTTAAGAGATACTTGATTACTTTTTAATGGGTAAGGTACATATAAACACACTACCCAGGTCTGGCTATGTAGAGGCCCGCTAGCCACTCCCTTCAAAGAAGAAATAAGAGTAATCTGTAATTAGAATCTCCATAAGTAGCAGGTTATTATACTTCCTTTAAAACTTTGCAACATTGCATTAATAGTGAAGTTAATGGCCACTCTGGGTGGCCAAGGCAGGTGGATTGCTTGAGCTCAGGAGTTCAAGACCCGCCTGAGCAAGAGCAAGAACCCATCTCTAAAAAAATAGCCAAGCATTGTGGTGGGTGCCTGTAGCCCAGCTACTTGGGAGCCTGAGACAAGATCTCTTGAGCTGAAGGATTTGAAGTTGCTATGAACCATGGTACCAAAACATTCAACCCAGGGTGACAGAGTTGAGAGTCTGCCTCAAAAAAAAAAAAAAAAAAAAAAAAAAAAAAAAAATATATATATATAAATATAAAAATATATATATATATATGGATATATTATTGATATGTCACACAAC
>CAUYRH010044387.1:0-13529 GCA_963574655.1 Perodicticus potto
AGCCATCATTATTGTTTGGCGGGCCCAGGCTGGATTTGAACCCGCCAGCTCAGGTGTACGAGGCTGGCGCCTTAGCCGCTTGAGCCACAGGTGCTGAGCCTGAAAGCAGAATTTTATGACAATTTTGTAATTTTTTTTAAAGTGAGAGAAATACGGATGCTAGACATATATGTAGATAAGGCATTACCTACCAATTGATCTCTATAATTATCTTCTAAGTAAATGATATACTACAGAAAAAATTTGTTACAATAATTATTCTGCTTTATACCAGAAAAAAGAAAACATTTATAGGTGATTAAAATCTGTCTTATCCAATAAATTAAACATATCAGGTTAAGTATATGACAGATGTTATGACTGTCAAGTTTTTCATGATAAATGTATACAAATTATGTTATTGTAAGTGTTAGATATATCTCAAGTATGAGTAGTATTGATTTCTCCAAAGCTCTTCCTTTCCATACTATTTAATATGCCTGTAACCCACTAGTAGTTTCAAGAGAGTATGCTGGTATGGACAGCCTCTGTTCTCATACTTCACTGTATTGACCTTTAGCAAGAGGTTTAGCTTCTCTGAGCACCTGATGCCTCCTCTATTAAATTGGTGATAGCACCCTCCCTATCTTACAGGGTGCAAGAGAAGATAAAAGCACCTACCCATAGTAGCACTCAGTCAGATCTCTTTCCTCTCCTGATACATACCTCCATTTGTTCTTAACATATAGTTCTTAACTCCCAAACTAGATAGCATAGTAGATAGAAAGGTACATGGATTTCTTGTTCCTCCTTGTTATCTCTCCCTTCTCCACATACACATAGCTAGTACATGCCTTAAATATCAGCAAGTTTTGTTGATTAGATGTGAACACATTTTGAAGGAATAACGAAGACTAAGAGAATGGTCAAGAACATGAGTTCCGGCTCGTGCTTGTGACCCCACCACTTTGGGGGCTAAGGCAGGAGGATCACTTGAGACCCAGGAATTCAAGACCAGCCTGGACAACAGTAGCAAGACACCACCTCTACAAAAAATAAAAAAATAAACCAAGCATTAGTAGTACACACCTGTAGTCCTAGCTACTTAGGCTAAGGCTGGGGGATCACTTGAGCCCAGGAGTTCGAGCCTATAGTGAACCATGATAATGCTTCTGCACTCCAGCCTGGCAGAGTAAGACTCTATGCCAAAAACAAAACAAACAAACAAAAAAACCCTTGAGTTTGAGTTTGATCAGACACTAAAGTCTGAAATCCAGTCCAGCCATTAACTAGCTGTGTGACCTCTGTCAAATTATCTAGCCTCTCCATGTTTCAGTTTCCTTAGGTAAATTGAGGCTAACACCTAACAGGACTATTGTTAGGATTAACTTGATATAGATAAAGCACTTAACACAGCATCAGGCACATCACATCACTCAAATTATCACTGTCCTTTGTTACTGTAGTGAACAGAAAGTCTTCAGGCTTGCTGTAATTTATTTAATTTATAGGACAAAACTGTTTTTAAACTTACTCCATTTTGATCTTGACTTGAAATCTTAAAAATTACATACACTATAAGAGACTGGATATCTTTTCACCCTAGTGAGGATATATACTTAAGTAATTTTGGTCAGAATTTTAAAGCCTACTTATTTTAAAAACAAAAGGCAAAATACCAATGATCTTTATGATAAATTTAGAATAATAGAAATACTTTTTAAAATAGTATGGGGAGGTTTCATTGGTCAGTGAATATAGATCAGTCTTTTTGATGGCCTTCTTTTGATACCTTAGTGTATAAATACGCCATTATTTACTTAATTATTCTTTATTAATAGACTGGCTATTTTCACATAATTGGTATATCAAGTGTCTTCAAAACATTTTTGCTTAAATATTCGCTCCCCAAATAGTGAACATTCACGTATCATCTTACATATTTTTAAAGTTTATTTCTAAATTTTTCATTATAATTGCCAACTACATAATTGGGGGAGTTATAAATACTGACATTTTAAAATAAAACTTTTAGATCAGCTTTAAATGTGTTTAATGAAATACAGGTGTCATTGCTTTTTCATGCCACCATTATTCATTTACAGCTCATTTTTTTTTAAAGAGATAGAGTCTCAACATTATTGCCCTCAATAGAGTGCTTGGCGTTACAGCTCACAGCAACCTCCAACTCCTGGGCTTAGGCGATTCTCTTGCCTCAGCCTCCCAGGTAGCTAGGACTACAGGCACCTGCCACAGTGCCTAGCTATTTTGTTGTTGTTGTTGTTGCAGTTTGGCTGGGGCCGGGTTTGAACCTGCCACCCTCAGTATATGGGGTCGGTGCCCTATAGCTTTTCTTTAACAGACAGAAATATAGCATCATTTCCCTTTCCTCCTTGAATTCCTTTGTTGTACTTACTCGACAGGATTATCATGACATGATGTATTTTTATTATGCATATTTTCAAGTTTATCTTACTTACCAGCAAAAAAATATAAAAATTAGAGTTTTAAGCTTTTTATTAAATCTCAAAGTATAAAAATTTCTCCTACAAGTTTTCACAATTAGCATGCCTGATTGTATAATTGATCAAAACAAATATTATAAATTTTTATTAAAATGACTTTTTAATGTTAACTGATGTAAAACAATGTTCATTTGATAAGAAAGATGGGATTTTTCTCCCCTATGTCCCTTTGGATCAATACTACTTACTACATAAGTGAAGGAGTGTTCCTTATTGGCAACAAAAGATGTGTTACAACATTGCCACTCATGTATTTGATTCCTTCATTACATGACCAAAAATTACATAGTGATTTTGGGTTTTTTGTTTGTTTGTTTGTTTGTTTTTTGAGACAGAGCCTCAAGCTCTGGATAGAGTACTGTTGCATCACAGCTCACAGCAACCTCCAATTCCTGGGCGCAAGCAAGTCTCTTGCCTCCACCTCCTAAGTAGCTGGGACTACAGGCTCCCGCCACAACCCCTGGCCATTTTTTGGTTGCAGCCGTCATTGTTGTTTGGCAGGCCCAGGCTGGATTGGAACCCGCCAGCTCAGGTGTACGTGGGGGGCGCCTTAGGCTGCTGAGCCACAAGGCGAGCCAGTTTGTTTGTTTTCTGAGGTAAATTCTCACTATGTCACCCTCGGCTCACAGCAACCTCAAACTCTTGGGTTTAAGCGATTCTCTTGCCTCCGCCTCGCAAGTGGCTGGGACTACAGGCATCCACACAACATCTGGCTATTTTTAGAGATGGGGATCTCACTCTTGCTCAGGCTGGTCTCGAACCCATGAGTTTAAGCAATCCAACCTAAGCAATCCACCCGCCTCAGCCTGTCAGAGTGCTAGGATTACAGGTGTGAGCCACCACACCTATCCATGTTTCAACTTTTTGTGTCTGTTGCTACTCCAAGTTTTTAATTTTGAGATAATCAAATTATTTGGTTTTCCACTATTAATTTTTGTGATCTTGTGGTTCATGATTTAGGGTCATCTTTAAGAAATCCTCTAACCTGAGGTCATAAAGGTATCTAAATCTATTTATCTTTAATCCAGCTGGAATTAGATGTGTATAAAGTATAAGGTAGTGATTTAATATTTTTTCCTTCTACTGAAAAGCCTATTCTCAGTACTTAGTGCAGAATATCAAGTATAGACCTATAGACCATGATATTCTGTGGT
Organism: Perodicticus potto; assembly: GCA_963574655.1. Classification (NCBI taxonomy): domain Eukaryota; kingdom Metazoa; phylum Chordata; class Mammalia; order Primates; family Lorisidae; genus Perodicticus; species Perodicticus potto. The sequence goes on from CAUYRH010044387.1 coordinate 3,659, forward strand.
GTGAATAATACAGTGCTTTGTTTCTTCCTAACTGATATTACTAATTTCCTTGATATATTTTCTTTGGAAAATTTAGAAAGTATAGTTAAGAAAGAAAGAAAATGAAAACCATCTGTACTTCCTCCATTCTGTCATTTCATTCTGTCATTAAGTACTATTCACTTTCTGAAGGTAAAGTTTTCCTGTCTTTTTGGCATTAATGTAATTAACATTTAACATTTATTAAGGACTTTATGTGCCAGATATTGTTCCATTTGCTTGACATGTATTAATTCATTTAATCTTCACAGTAACTCCATGGCGAGTAGGTGTTGTCCTAATTTTACAGATAAGATAAATGAGGTGACAGTATATGATTGGCAGGTTTTTGTGTTTTCAGCTTTTAGTTTTTATGAAATGGTATTCATGTAATTGTATGACTTCATGTTTTTCATATTAATTATCCTTCTATGTATACTTAGTATTCTATCATGTGCATAGTTCATGATTTACTTAGTCATAAATTTGGGATATTTAAGTTGCTTACATTCTTAAATTATTAAAATATTTTTATGAATATTTAGCAAAATTTCTACCACCTTCTTGTCTTCCTAATCTTCCTCTAACAACTTGATAATCAGATATTGATATTTTAATTTACACTTTTTGATTACCCATTGATATTAAACTTTTTTAAATACTCATGCAATTTTTTTTCTCTTTTTCATAACCCAGTTATCTCTTGTTTGTTCATCTTTTCTCTATTGACTTGTAAGTTCATTATGTGTAGTAGTTGGTGGTGTGCTTAGAAGACTCTTCCTGGCAGCGCCTGTGGCTCAAAGGAGTAGGGCGCTGGCCCCATATACCGGAGGTGGTGGGTTCAAACCCAGCCCCAGCCAGAAAACTCTTCCACTCTCCATTATTATATAAATACTTATTAATACTTATACTCCCTTTTTTTTTTTTATTGGAGACAGAGTCTTCCTCTGTTGCTGTGGCTAGAGCAGTGCAGTGGCAGCATCATAGCTCACTGCAGCCTGAAACTCCTAAGTTCAAAAGATCCTCCTGCCTCAGCTACTCCATAGTAGCTGGTACTATAGCAAATACCACACTAGGCTTAGTTTTGTGGGGGTTTTTTGTTTGGTGGGGGAGTGGTTTGTTTTTAAGTAGAGCTTGCTATATTGGTCTGGCAGGTCTCAAACTCCTGGCTTCAAGCCATCCTGCTTTAGCCTCCAAAGTTCTAGGATTACAAGTGTGAGTCACCCCACCCAGCCTTACCTTCTTTTTTTAATTTTTTTTTAAGATGTAACAATTATAAATATGTTTGCCTTTAATAACATAAGCTTTAAACATTATATATAATACTATGTATATTATATATAGATAACCAAACACTGACAGAATTACAAGGAGATATGAATAAAAACCACAATTAAAGTGATAGAAACTATTAAGTAAAGCATACCAAAAATTAACAAAGATACAGAAAATTCCTGTCCACCATCATCAAAAATAACTCTCCTTTTCTACAGAGAATATAAATGTTTCAGATAATCTGGAAACATCACAAAATTTGATCATCCTCCCATGTCATAAAAGAAGTCTCAGAGTTCAAAGAATTGATATCATGCAGGTCATGTTTTCTGACCACATGTAATTAAATTAGAAATCCACATGCCTGTGGCTCAAGGGAGTAGTGCACCAGCCCTATATACTGGAGGTGGCAAGTTCAAACCCAGCCCCGGCCAAAAACTGCAAAAAAAAAAAAAAAAAAAAAAAGATATGCAGATTCCCTTATGTTTGAATTAAAGAATAAATCACAATGCCAATTATGAAAATATTCAGAATCAAATGACAGTGGTAATGAATTTGAACTGCAATGTATACAGCTAAGGCAATACTGAGAAGTAAAAGTAATCTTCCTACTTCTTACCCCAGCATCAAAATAGACGAGTGGAGTTTCATCCGCTAAGGTGCCCAACTGTTCTGGTTGGTACAGGACTGAGATTTTCTGGGACATTGGATTTTTAATGCTAAACTGGGATAGTCTTGGGCAAAACAGGATGTATGGTCACTCTACACCTAATCATCAAAGAAATCTCTATTTTATATAAACTGAGATTAGACAAAGAAGGAGATCTACCCACTTTATTTTTTCCGGATATTACAGCATTGATACTATAACTGGGTGAGAATAGTTATTAAACAAAGCCACTTTTCATCATAGGTGCAAAAATTCCAGAAAAAAATTAGTGCACAAAATTCAGCAGTGTTAAGAAAAACAGTATATTAGGATCAAGTTTGGAATGTGAAGATCCTTAAAATCTATTAAGTAATACATCTTATTAACAGAAAAACTTATGATCATCTTAAGAAATTATTTATTAAAACTCAATATAGACTTCTGATTTCTGCTTTAACACATGAAGAACTTGGAAGTTATCACTCCTATCCTCATAGGATAGGAAGAAAACTAAAACACAACAACTCTCACATTATCAGAGAATTGAGGTCAGAGGGCAAATGGCATATATTAGTTTCCTTAGGCTGTAACAAAGTACCAAAAACTGGGTAGCTAATAACAACAAAAGTTTATCCTCTTCCTGTTTGGGAGGACAGATGTCTAAAAAATCAAAGTGTGAGTAGGTGAAAGCCACACTTCCTCCAGATGCTCTAGGGAAGAACTCTTCCTCGGTTTTTACTGGCATCTAGTGACTACCAGCAATCTTGGCATTCCTGTTTGTAGCTGCATTACTCCAATCTCTTGTCTCCATCTATACATAGCCCTGGTCTCTGTCCTGACTTTCTTATACCTACATTAATTCTGTAGTTCACTTGGAATGGCTGGAGAAGAAGGGTGTGATGTGAGGAAGGAAACCATCTCCCTTCTCTCCCTCCACAATCATTTATTTGACATAATACCAGTTATTGAATAATCCATACTTTTCCCTATTGGGTTGAAATGCACCTTATATCATATAATACTTTATTATACATAATCCCTTAAGAATTTCTCAACTCTCTTCTGTTTTATTGATCTATTTGTTCATATATAGACCAAAATTTAGTAACTCTTTTATGGTATGGTTTTAATTAGCAATCCTTATTCCTGCCCTTCACCTGTAAATATAATTTCCATTTTTCCTTTAATATCAGTGTTAGTACTACAACGTCACCATCTGCAGGTTCATATTTGCACAGTCATGATATGAGATATCTATTTCTGGCCAGAGAATCCATTGCAGTGTATTCTGTTTGGTTGCAAATGAACATATTAATCTGTGCCAAGAAGAACCTTTGAAAAGTTTGGTTCATCTGGCCCTCTGCACTGATAAGGAAATACCAAACATGCAGATGTATTAAAATGATGCCACTCAAGAAACTTGTCTGCATTTAGAAAGAATTTTGACTAAGCTTATGTTTCGTAGATCATGTTTGTTTGTATATTCCTTTATATATCTCATCTTACTTGATTTAAAGCAAAAGACCAATTCCAGTGTGAAAAGTTTCCGTGACTAATAATAAGAAGTAATTTTATGGCTTTTGTGATAAAGTGAGGCTTATTTCATTTATGTTGGGTTTTGTTTCTTCCCCTCCTCTAGGTAGCCTTTCCAGTAAATACATGACTCAGGGAAAAGCCTCAGCGAAGAGGACCCAGCAGGAATCATGAGGGAAGGAAAATGCAGCACTGTAAATGGCCACTCAGGCATTCCTATTGACTTGGAAAATTAGGTTCATTTCACAGGACACAGCAGCATAGATCAGGCTTCAATTTATCATTTAAGGGAAATGATTTTTTTTTTTAATTTAATGAAACTGTTAATGAGGAAAAAAATTTTTAATATAGTCTTATCTACCACAAATTCCCATAGATTTAAGGATTTTAATAGAAAGCCATGATGTTTGTATTTAAGCCAGGTTAAAAGAAAAAATGTAACTATGGACCAGTATTCAATGAATACAGCTTCATGGTTTTTAATTCTTTCAAAGCACATTAAAAATGACGTGCTGATAAACCCACATAAATTAACCCTTTTTTCCCTATAAATCCTTTTTTTTTGTTTTGAAGAGGGAGAATTATATTTATTCTTGTTTACTGAATCCTCGTGCGAAAGTATCAAATATGTGTGAACTGCTACTACTGTACTTCTGATTTACAAGTATTATTTTATTGCTCTTTGTAGAAAGTGATAACATGAACATGATTACCTATTTATGTGGACCTTCAGTGGGTGAGCAGTGCCACTCAGAGGTCTCTGGGTTTTTCCCTCTCTTAATTTTAAGTAAGTTGACATATAACTACTATGTTCCTAAGAATGACGTAGTCCTGTTTGCCACTAAAAACATTTGCAAGGAAAAAAATGACAAAATGAAAGTGCTTTTTACTTTTTATGTAATTCAGAAATTAGGATGGAGAACTTTTAAAAATCCCTGAAGATCAAAGAGGCTATCTCTGCCAGTCACAAGTGTTGTTGGTGACATTCTGGGTCTGACTGGAGTCCCCATGGAACTGTTTCCCTAACTTCACAAGCCCTGCAGAAGTAGTACATGGTCAGAACTCTGCCTCCATTTATCATTTTGAAATAAAATCAGAATTTCAACCTGTCATATTATCCACATTATTTTCTAGTGAAAGAGTCCTAAATTCCAAAAGGAGAACAGATAAGGAGTAAGGACAGTGCAGATCTGCTCCTCTACTAGAGCATACACAGAACTCCCTTTGACTTATACCCTTGGATCATTGGTGTTTGTTTACACCGGCTTTTTGCCAGGCTTTGGGAATGCACAAGTAGAAGGCCTAGGGGAGGAATACACCACTGAAGTCACTGGCCTTACGATTCTTGTCAGGCTTCCTTTGAAAAGCCTGTAGATGCATCTTCTGGCATTGTGACAGAAGAGAAGTTAGGCTAATTTTTGTTCGCTTGTAGGTTTTGTTTTTTCTGCCTAGGTGCTGCTGTTTTTTTTTTTTCTTAATTACCGCAATCTAGAGAATCATTGGAGTGACTTTTGTCTGAAACAAAAGTGAATCCAGTATACCTCCCTATTTGGTTCTTTTTTCTTTTTTTCTTTTTTTTTATCAATTTGAGAAAGTATTTTATATTCTTAATTTATTTTTCAGAATCACTTTTCTTATTATTCCTACCTCTATTATCTCTCTTCTTTTTTTTTTTTTGTTTGTTTTTTTGAGACAGAGTCTCTTTTTGTCACCCTCAGTAGAGTCCCATGTCGTCATAGCTCACAGCAACCTCAAACTCGGGCTCAAGCGATTCTCTTGCCTCAGCCTCCCAAGTAGCTGGGGACTACAGGCACCCACCACAAAGCCCAAATATTTTTATTATTTATTTATTTTGAGACAGAATCTCAAGCTGTCATCGTGGGTAGAGTGCTATGGCATCATAACTCACAGCAACCTCCAACTCAGGCTCAAGTGATCCTCTTGCCTCAGTTTTTCTATTTTTTGAAGAGATGGTGTCTCACTTTTGCTCAGGCTGATCTCAAACTTGGGAGCTCAAGCAGTCTACCCACCTAGGCCTCCCAGAGTGCTAGGATTATAGGCATGAGCCACCATGCCCGGCCAATCTCTAGTTTTCTTCATGTTAGGAAAACTCAAGTTTAATTTCCACATGCCTGGCTTGACTTTTAGTGTCATTTTTCTACTTTGTGTTTCTTTTTTCTTCTTTTTTTGTTTTTAGAGACAAAGTCACACTTTGTTGCCCCCGGTAGAGTGCTGTGGCATCACAGCTCACAGCAACCTCTAGCTCTTGAGCTTAGGCGATTCACTTGGTGGAACTACAGGCACCCACCACAACGCCCAGCTGTTTTTTTGTTGTAGTTTGGCTGGGGCCGGGTTTGAACCCACCACCCTCGGTATATGGGGCCGGTGCCCTACTCACCGAGCCACACTTTGTGTTTCTAATGTGAATTTTGTTACTGCACTTCAAATTTTCTTAAACTTACATCACACACCTTCCTTTTCCTCTCATTCCTTTAATTTACTCTTAATATTCTCTTCCTTTTCGTAGAAACCATGTTTCTTTTTTTAAAGATTTTTTTTTAATTGTTGGGGATTCATTGAGGGTACAAAGTACTAGGTTACATTGATTGTGTTTGTTAGGTAAAGTCCCTCTTAAATGTGTGTCCCTTTTTGGGGGGGGGTTATTTGTTTATCTTTTTTTGACACATAGTTTCACTTTGTAGCCCTGGGTGTAGAGTACCTTGGCTTCATAGCTCACAGCAACCTCAAACTATTGGGCTCAAGCAAATCTGTCGCCTTAGTCTCCCAACTAGCTGGGACTACAGGCACCACCCACCCCCCCAAAACTAGGCTATTTTTAGAGATGGGGGTCTCGCTTTTGTTCAGGCTGGTCTCCAAATCGTGAGCTCCAGCAATCAGAAACCATGTTTTCATATATCCTTTCAAGGATGTTCAAAGTTTTCTACATTTTATTCTAATTCCTATAGTAATTTTTGCCCAAAGTATTAGAGTTTTTGGTTCCGTGTTTAATTGCTTACCCTGGATCTATTGGTCAGTGGGTAGTATTTGGAGAATGTATTGTCCTTGTTTTTTTTCTTTGTTTGAAACAAGGTCTTGGCTCTGTTGTCAGGCTAGAGTACAGCGGCACATTCATAGCTCAATGGAGCCTGGAACTCCTGGGCTCAAGCAGTCCTGTCTCAGTCATCAAATTTACTTACTATGTATATATGGGAGCCCCCAGAAAATGAGTATTCCTCCCTAGCTATCTTTCAACTGCAGCTGGCCTATCAGTTTTCACAGGCTCCACAAGTGCTCCACTACCAAGGTTCTCTTTGTCACATTCTCACAGGATCAAATATGTGAAATCTATTTTTTATGGTAGTGCAATGACCCCAATTTATAGTTTTCAAAACTCTTGTTGAAGGTGTAGGATCAGCATGCAGGTTTTTTAAAATACTCTTAGATAACTTCAATTTATTTTTAATCTTGATATGTTTCACATATGGCTTCTATTTTTTAAAAAATCTTGAGTGGAAAGATCCTGGATAGATAGGTCAGTAGGGCTCTCAGGGTTACATATCCAAATTAACAAAAGTGCTGAAAAACATGGAATTTAACAAACCCTATAACACTGTGTAAAGATGTGCTTAGTGCTTTTTTCTTTGGAAGCAAGTGTGTTTGGACAGAAGCAGTCAAGAATTTCACATGCTAAGTGGAACGCTGGACTTGGGCAAGGTCTGGCCTGGCTGGTTTTCCAGCTAACTTCCATGGCTACGAAATGGAAATCATACCTGCACCTCCACAGAATTGTGAGGGTCAAGAGCAGTCTACTAAGAAAACACATTAATATGTCTAGAACTATGAAACTAATCCCTGAAGAACAGTATTGAACCTATCCTATTGTAATGTAAGTTCTATCATACATTAGTGGAAATGTAAAGTGGTTACAGCTTGTAACTCCTTCAGCACTTTCCACACCTGCCTCATGTTGACACCACAGGACAGCTGCTGCTGTGAGATAAAGGAGCTCACATTCTTCTTATATAATCATGAAAACTCTTTCTTCCAATGTACCAACTTACTTCAGGCCCCGGCCGGTTTCAAATGATATTAGATACATCTGAAACACTGACAAGTAGATTACATGACATAAAGCTTACAAGCAAAGCAACTAAGCAAGTTAAAAACTGAGCAGTGGGTTTTAAATAGCAAAAGGTTGTTAAACATACAGAAGACTCAGAATAAAAAACTTAAGGCTAGATTTTTTAAATGATGTCCAATGCACTCTACTAAAAGTCTTGAGTTTAAGCTTCAAATGTAAAACAGACACACCAGAACTGCCCTACTCAAAGTTGTGAGAGCACTATGAAATAATGTCCTCAGGCTTCCTTTAAATTCTATCAAGTGCTGCACGACTATGTAAATTTTTGATAATTGAAAAAAATATTTATAGGATTTTTATTTCTAATTTATTTTTAGAGCAGTTTTAGGTTGACAGCAAAATTGAGCACAAGGATGGAGAGCTCATATATCCTCCCCGCTGACTCTCTCCCCCATTATCATTCCTCACCACAGTGGACATGTTATCACACAAAGGCCGTAGTTAGGGTTTACTTTGGGTGGTGTACATAGTGTGGGGTTTGACAAATGCATAATGACATGTATTCACCATTATAGAATCATGCAGAAATAGAGTATATGGCATCTTTAAATATTCATTAACAATTAGCAGTGTTGGTATGCTACGTGCCATGCACTCTTCTAAAGGCTTTTCCTGCATTAATTCATTTAATCTTTATAGTATCTGTAAGCAGGAAGGGCAAGAAGTAGTAAAATGCCTTATCCCAAGCTACCCAGCTAGTCAAGGAATGAGCAAACCCATCTGATTACTGCCTCTATCCCATGGTCTTTTGGGGGGTGGGGGGAGACACAGGGTCTCACCCTTTCACTCCATTTCCTGGACTGATGTGTGGTGGTGTTATAGCTCAACCTCTAATTTCCTGGGCTTAGTTGTCCTATTGGAGCTACACCACACCCAGCTAATTTTTCTTGAACTGCTGGCCTCCAGCAATCCTGCCTCAGCCTCCCTAACCACCACACCTAATACTCATAATCTTTTGTAGGCATTGTAGGCAGCTGAACTTAGGAAAAAAAAAAATCCTCAATTTGTTGCAGGAAGACAGAACTACTTGATGTAATTTTGAACTATCCTTTTGAACCCTGTAGGTTCTAGGAGATCAAAGATAAATTAGCGCACCCGCCCCCCAAAAAAACAAATGCTTCGCTGATTAGTTTTTTCCACATCAAAACTGGGAGAGAATCTGTCCTTCCGCACTTCTCCATAGAACCCCTCCTGCCTTTTCCCCTTCTCTAGTACTTCTCATTGATGTCCTCCCCTTTTCATCTGCTAACCCTGCTGCGCTTCTGTCTCACTAGGATCTCTTTCTTCCCTGGCCCTGTTTAGCGGGCTTCCTGTGTGTTCCGGGCACAGTGCCTAATGCTCAGGAATACTGCTGCGTCAAAAGCAGAATTAAGCTCCTCTAGCGAACAGAACGTGTTCTGACAACAGATGTTCAGCCAAATTTATTAATTGTTACTCGCTATAAATGTTACTGTTCACAATGCTACCTAGGCATTTCTTAAGAGTAGGATCGGGTTCCAAATTCAGCACCAGAACGAAAATCGCTTTACTCACCACCCTTCAGCATCCCCAGCAGTGTGGAGGGGGACGGGAAGTGGAAATGTATACAACTGTAGTAACCCGCGCCTGTTAAGAACCGCCTAACCGCCTAAAGAATGAAAACGGGTGTAGATCTTTGGTAATCGGAACCATACTGCCTTCGAGAACACAAGCTCCCCAATGCTGAACTGACTTCTGCCTTCTTAGCCGCAGCAGCCTACAGTATTCATTTCAGTGGGCATTAAAGGAGTGAGTGGCTTGCCCAGGGGCAAGTGGAGAAGCGACGCGCTTCCGGAGTCAGCAAGGGTACAGGGCATTGTATGCTCCGCTCGCCTGAAACACGCGGACTCCGTCCCAGACGTTGACGACATTCCTTCTAGGGTCCTATGCCCCCCAGCGTCTGAAGCCCCTGGCCGCGACTGCACCCTGCACACCGGCAACCTGGCTAAGCTGCTCGACGAAACCCCGCCCCGGGAAAAGCCGCTCCGCCCCCTAACCCGTCACTCACGCGGGCCGCCCAATGGTGGCGGCGGGATGGGCCGGCACGGGGCGGGGTCGGTGTGCCGTACGCCGTGCGCCGGAGCTTGTGGCGTCAATGCGCTAGCCGTGTCCATGGAGAGAGGTTGAGGTTTCCGAGCTCCGGCCCGAGGCACTGGGGCGCCGGGGTGGCGAAGATGTCGGCTTCCTTAGTCCGGGCCACTGTCCGGGCTGTGAGCAAGCGGAAGCTGCAGCCCACC
>CAUYRH010044389.1:0-25592 GCA_963574655.1 Perodicticus potto
AGATGAGGGAACTGAAGCAGTCAATTAGGGAACTTAAAGATGCAGTAGAAAGTATCAACAACAGATTAGACCATGCAGAAGAAAGAATCTCAGAGGTAGAGGACAAAGCTCTTGAGATAACTCAGATAGTTAAAGAGGCAGAGAAGAAGAAAGAGAAAGCAGAATGTTCACTGACAAAATTATGGGACTCTATGAAGCATTAAAACATACGAGTTATAGGTATCCTAGAAGGGGAAGAAGAATGCCCCAGGGGAATGGAATCCATACTAGAGAATATTATAAATGAAAATTTCCCAAATATCAGCAAAGATTCTGACACTCTCCTTTCAGAGGGATATCGGACCCCAGGTCGCCTCAACTCTAACCGAGCTTCCCCAAGACACATAGTGATGATCCTGTCCAAAGTCAAGACAAAAGAAAAGATTCTTCAAGCTGCCAGGAGTAAGTGCCAGTTGACCTACAGGGGCAAATCTATCAGGGTGACTGCAGACTTCTCTAATGAAACTTTCCAAGCAAGAAAACAATGGTCATTTACCTTTAATCTACTTAACCAGAATAATCTCCAGCCCAGAATTCTATATCCTGCGAAGTAAGCTTTAAAATTGATGGAGAAATCAAATCATTTACTTATATACAAACATTGAGGAAATTCGCCACAACAAGACCAGCTCTACAGGAAATAACTCAACCTGTTCTACACACTGACCATCACAATGGATCAACAGCAAAATAAGAACTCAGAAATTAAAGGACAAGAATGTCATACAGACAGTATCAGATAGTATGAAGCCTTCTGAAACAGCCAGTTTATTACAATAATTATTCCAATAGTTTGTTCTTTTTTGTATCTAAAGAGTATCCCACTGTGTGGGTATTCATTCATTAACTAAAAGATATTTGAGTTGTTTCCAGTTGTTTTCTTGCTTTGTTTTTATTCAAATGGAAAGTGACTATAATAGTATAACCTGTGAGTTCTTTATTGTGATGAAACTGTTCTGTATCTTGATTGTGGTAGTGGTTACACAAATCCACACATACAGTAAAATTTAATGGAACTGAACTTTAAAAGAGAAAAAGTCAATGTTATTGTATGATAATTCTAAAACTAAAAACAAATAAATAACAAAAATATTTTTGGCTTTGTGGGCCATACAATCTTTATTTTTATTTTTTAAATTTTTTATTTCTTTTGATGCCATGACTTAGATATGAACTGAGGTTGCTTTGGAGGCCATACAATCTTTATTACAACTACTGAACTCCACTACTGTACTGTGAAAATAGTTACAGACAATATATACACAGTCAGCATATTTTTATTCCATAAAACTCACAAAAACCAGTAGGGGCCAGATTTTGCCTATACACTGATGTTTGCGGCCTCTTGGTTAAGAGTTTGTCATATGATACACTTTTGGCCAATAACATATAAGTTAAAATCCATTTAAGGGTCTTCTGAGAAAGATATTATCTTTAATAAAATGAGAGGAATCACAAGTAGAAGGCTTTTTCTCCCTCATGTTGTTGGCATTAATGTGCACAAATATGGTTCCAAGAACTAGGTAAACAATTCGTGACTATGAAGTGGTAAATCTGTATTGAGAACATTGGAAGGGAAGGAATCAAAGACCCTAGATCTTGATCCTCAATGGCATCATTGAGACACTGAACTAATTCTGAAACTGCCAATGCTGGACTTCATTTTAGACAAGAGCTGATGATTATTTATTTATACATCCGAACGAATTAGCAGCTCAATGTTTGTTTCAGGAATGAATGATTAAGATATTAATGTTGTAAAATACAAAGAGGGAATAAATAAAGGATATTTTAGCCATAGAAATGATAAGGAAAAATCTGGGATATTTGAGAAATAATTTGATGGCATGTCAAAGAAAATTTGAAATAAACAGTATAGAAATAGTAAAAGCAGTTAGGTCACTAAGAGTAAAGTTTAATGTAGTAATAATAAACAGGATAGGCAGGTGATGGGAGAATGTAAGTTTTAAGACTAAGCCTGACTTTGAAATAGCTGATTAGGACTTGATCATAGCCAGGGCTTTATTGTGTGTGTGTGTGGAGGGGTGGGGCTGAAGGGGTTTGAATGAAATTAAAGCTTATTTTTCTTTTTGAAAGATGTCTTCAATTTCAGGAAAGTTCAGAGGCAGTTAATCATATGATGGAACTATCTGAGCAAATACTCTGAGTCAGGTGCTACAGGTTAAAACTTTGCAAACAGATGCTGGAGGAGGGAAAAGAGAAACATCTGAAAAAGTGCCTCATGGCAATGGGTGTAATTCTTTACCAAGGAAAATCTTCCTAACCATCCTTGAGGGAGAAAATATGAGCTTTACGAGATACATCTGCTGCAAGTGAAGTTTGGAAAAAAAGCACCCTGAAAGAATTGTATGTAAAAAGAAAAAGAAAATAGAAATGTTTTTTGAACATCATATGCTTGGAACGCTAAGTAATTTTTACAATGAAGTAGTATTTTATGCACAATTAAAAATTACACAGATTAACTTTAAAGAAAGTTCTTTTTTTGTCTTCTTAATGAGTATCAATAAAAATATACTACTCAAGTGTTCAACTTCTATGTGCAATTCTATGTGCATAAACTAATAAAAATATATCTTAAAGATACATTCACCTTGTATAAGTGAGATAAAAATTAAAAGTTAAAAAATAAACTGTATAGAGTTTATATTCAGCTACTTTTACTGTGTAACAAATTCCAGAGCTTAGGGCTTAAAATAATAATCATTTATGTAGCATATGATTCTACACGTCAACTGCCAGGGCTGGGCTCATTTGGTATTTCTTTTGGTCTGGCTGAGCTTGGCTGATCTGGTTGGGCTCACACATGCATCTGTTATTGGCTGGTGACTGAGATTGCTGATTTATGATAGCATTACCCAGGACAGCTGGGATGCGCAGGCCCTTGCTCTGCACAGTCTCTCAACATCCAGCGGGCTAACTATGATGTGGCTGGTTTGATAGTCACTGAATTTCAAGATCAGCAAGAGTGGAAACTGCAGATCTCTCCAAGATGCAGGCTGTAAGCTGATGCAATAGCACATCTGTTGTATTCTAATGGTCAAAATATGTCACAAGGCCTACTTAGATTCAATCATTAGGATGACTGAGTCTACATATTTCTAAGTGAAGCTATAAAAAGATGTCCTCTAACTTCAGTAAGATTAGCCCACATCACAAAATCCCCAAACCAGAGATGTTGGCGTGGATGTGGAGAAAAGGGAACACTTCTACATTGCTGGTGGGAATGCAAACTAATATGTTTCTTTTGGAAAGATGTTTGGAGAATGCTTAGAGATCTAAAAATAGACCTCTCATTAAATAATTCCTTTACTAGGTATATATCCAAAAGACCAAATATCACATTATAACAAAGATATTTGTACCAAAATGTTTATTGCAGCCCAATTCATAATTGCTAAGTCATGGAAGAAGCCCAAGTGCCCATCAACCCATGAATGGATTAATAAATTGTGGTATATGTACTTCATGGAATATTATGCAACCTTAAAGAAAGATGAAGACTTCATCTCTTTCATGTCTACATGGATGGAGCTGGAACATATTATTCTTAGCAAAGTATCTTAAGAATGGAAGAAAAAGTATCCAATGTACTCTGCCCTACTATGAAACTAATTTATAGCTTTCATATGAAAGCTATAACCCAATTACAGCACAAGAATATGGGGAAAAGGGCAGGGGAGAAGAGGGGGAGGATAGGTGGAGGGAGGGTAATTGATGGGACCACACCTAAGGTGCATCTTAGAAGGATACAGGTGAAACTTACTAAATGTAGAATATAAACGTCTTCGTACAATAACTAAGAAAATGCCATGAAGGCTATGTTAACCAGTTTGATGAAAATATTTCAAATTGTATATAAAACAAGTACCTTGTTAGCCATGATTGCATTAATATACACGGCTATGATTTAATAAAAAAAATAAAAAAAATTGCAGTCCAATTTGACTATGAAGAATAGATTCAAATATAAGTTGTAAGATATTTGTCATTTCTTAGAATGTCAACTGCCATGAGTTGTTCTGCATAGAAAATTTTTTTTAAAAAATCAATGTATTTACAAAACCAATAGACTAACCAGTAAGGGTAGAATTTTTATTGCATGCAATTAAATATTCCTCTATTATGTGGGTTTGTATATTATCCTAATCATTTAAGTTATTTGAAATACATTTACCTATTATTTGTAGGGAAAGAAATCCTATTTGAGAAATGGAGATACAACACTGTATTTAGAGAAATGATTAATCAAAACTCAAGTTCAAATTTCTGTTGATCTCTGATTATGATTCAGACATTTTGTAGGGTAATGGGGGTCCCCAAAGTTATCACTGCACAGAGATTAAAATGAGTGCATACCAAAGCATTTGAAGGCAAATGATACAATAATTCTCCTGATGGAAATTGCCTGTGTAATGAAGGAACGATGCCCCATTTGGGGTCCAATAAAGAGATTTTAATAAATAGGGCTAATAGCACAAGAAATTGTCTCCACTCAAGGTGCTTACAGACATGGAAAGGGGGGGAAGACAAAGAAAGATGGTGGCCTTTACTTGCATCAGAGTTCATTGGTTGAGAGACAAAGAGCTCCTAGAAGAAATGATGCCCGAGCTGACCATCACAAAATGAGTTTTCTAGAAAGCCAATGAGTAGAAAAGTGGGAAAGCATTGAGTCAAAGACAAAGCATACATAAGAGCCAATGTGTATAAATGGGTTTGCTCTTTTGAGAGAACCACCAGTTGTCTACTCCTTTGGCTAACCCAGCAGGTGGATAATGGTGTGGATGTAAATATGGCAGAAAATGGCCACTGATACATAGGGAATTAGCAGGAAGTTGAGATTAATTATTTATAAATATCAATCCCAAGATTCCACCCAATAATTTCTTGGTGTGTTTATTTTGCTTCACTTTTGATTTTTTTTGACACAGGCCTGAGTTATTGCTCCAAGTATTGTATGTTTCAAATAACAAATCACTCTAGGCAACAGGTCAGTCACTCACAACAGACAAGAACATTGTGATAGTCTCATCATTTCAGGTGTTCCTAATTTCATCTTATTGACTTAAAATCTTCAGCTCAATTTTATAACATGTGCATTTGCTCATAACATTGTGGGTTTTAGTTTTAAACCAATCCATGAATACGGATGATAAATAGGTGAAAAGGACTGAATTAGCAATTATTAATTATATGCTTATTTAATTGATTTAACATGGACTCAGAGTACTTTTCAGAGTGTCTGATTCAATCAGGATTTTGTTCTAATTAGTTCCTTGATGGACTGATTCCAACGTATTTCTTTTGCTTTGATTTTCCCCAACTTGGAGTGTAGGCACAACTTCTCTGAAAGGAAATGCTATTAATGATAGTGTAAAATTATTGATGTCCTTTCAATTCATTCTCTTTAATTAAAATTTTAAGAACTGGGAAAACTCAGTAGAATGTTTCCTTTATATTATATTTGTTAATAATTTATGTAATGAAAATATGCCTTCTTTTTCTCCCCATCAACCACTCTTTAATGTATTTATCTGAAACTGCAGAATAAGCAGACATGTAAAGATTATCTTTACCAACTGACAAAAAAAGAACATATTAGTATAGTATATTTAAAATATAGAGCTGTATTGATGATGGAACAGCTCATAGTAAGTTACAAACAAAGACATCTAATGTACGACTGTATGTTTATTTTAAATTACTCTTGAGACTCCTTTTAAGAATGCATAACCTGAGAGAACATGAAAAATGGTGCTCAGATCTGAGTTCCCAAAATTAATTGATCTCTGCTTATGCTCCAAACAGTTTTACTAACATAAGCATCATTTATTTATATTTTATCAGCATTTATAAATAAAGTTATGAGACATAGAAAATAATATTGTGTGATATTGGTGTGATATTATGAATAGTGTGAATTCACTAGTGTAATTTTTTTGGCCTTTCTAAGCCAAAAAATTTACATTGGTAAAATAAAGAAAATACTTGTTCTTTGGATTCCAGATTATTTGTGGTTCAAATTCAATTTTGTATAGTATTTTAGTTGCTGTTTATGAAATACTTAATGTTAGTAACCTACAGGTCATGTTTATTTATCAGGCTTTTAAATCAGCACACCTTGT
This sequence comes from Perodicticus potto, assembly GCA_963574655.1. Classification (NCBI taxonomy): domain Eukaryota; kingdom Metazoa; phylum Chordata; class Mammalia; order Primates; family Lorisidae; genus Perodicticus; species Perodicticus potto. The sequence goes on from CAUYRH010044389.1 coordinate 6,183, forward strand.
GGATTATATCCTGTCCCTGGGGTTCCTGGGCAAAGAATTTATGTTGAGTCTTTCAGAACTTATTTTGAGTTCCTCAAATGGCTAATCTTTACAGATTAATATTCAGCCTATTGATACTGAAAAGGACATCGATTTGTTTTGGAATCATAAAGTTTTACTGCTCATCTTGCATGTACAACATTTTAGTTGTAATCTCTAGCCAATGAACTTCACTTCTGTGTTGTATCCCCTCAATGAAAAGAACAGTTCTGGTGTAAGGAGCCCTCCTGCTTTCTTCTGCATTTTTTCACAAAAGCTTCCAATTTGTAGCAGATCAACTCTCTAGCATTATCAACTTTGTTGGTGTGTTTTCATGGGTCATTTCTCACAGTTGACTTTCAATAAACCTATATCAAATTATTTCTTTGCCAATACTCTTAGTTTTTGTCAACAATGGGTATGAAATAAGATAGTAAACCATGCATATAAATATTTAAATATCAGAAGCAAAAGTTTAAAAATAATGAGTAACACACTGACTTCTAGAAACTAATTATAAACCAGAAGACATCACTGCACAGAGATTAAAATGAATATAGACCAAAGCATTTGAAGGCAAATGGCAAAATAATTCTCCTGATGGAAATCTCCTGCATAATGATGGAAGGATGTCTCCTCTTTGGTCCAATAAAGAGACTTTAAAAATTCATTAAGTGATACTTGCAGCTGAGTAAACGATCTCCTTTGCTCTAAATTAAAGTATCTGGCCTATCATTTAAAATGAATGTTAGGTTTGGCAGAAGATTTGGGTTTCTGAAGCCTACTTTGTGAGTGGCTGTGAATGCCTCTACACTGGAGATTGATGGAAGACAAAGACCCAGCCACCTATAAAATATGAAACCGGGCCAAAGTAGGGTGATTACTCACTTTCATTTATTTATTCACAGAAATAGAAATAAGATGCCCATATTGCTCATGGCTTCTGACTTCAGCAACCCCCCCAAAGTAAAAGATACAATTAATGGTTTTGCAAAATTCTTTAGAACTGAATTTGTAAGCATGTTAGAAGGAGGACAAAGAAGAGGGGGAAGAGCAGCAGGGGGAGAATGAAAAGAAGGAAAAGGAGAGGGACAAACAGAATGAGAAGAACCAGCCACTCTTGGGTTTCCCTTGACTGTAGTGCCAGCTTTCATTAAGGGCAGGTTTTATCAAAACTCTATCAAAGGTGTATTACTTTGAGAAACTTTTCCTAATCATCCATCCCAAACCCTTTTCTGTTCCCAGAGCACTTTGTCCATGCCTTTAATTTTGCATGATAGCATTGGATTTTATTTCTTTGTTGCTGTGCATTCTTTTCCACCATATGATGAGCTTTTGGAAGCCGGGGTTGTGCTTTAGTCATGAGCACAGCGTCTGGTATTCGGCATGTGTTGGATGACTGCGTGTGGAATGAATTCAAAATCTGAGTCCCTGCTCATGCCACAGGGCTGAGCATTGCAGAGGAGTGCCCTTCCATTCCTGTGGAGTCTTTCAGCTGTTCTCTCATTTGGATATAGGGAATTTTTACAAAGATCGATACAGCTAAAAAATAAAAAAAATTCTCAAAATTAAAGAAACCTGAAAACACAGTCTGACATCCCTTCTTTCTCTCCAAGAAGTCAGAACACTGCTGGACACCCCCCATCCGCTTCTTACACTGTCACTGTTGGAGTCCATTGTCAACATTGGCCCTGAAGAGCCACTGATGCCATCTAAGTGTTGGGTGCTGAAAGGAAGTTCTAAGTCTGAGAAAGAACAATGGACTAAGAATCAGAACAGTATCTGGAGTATGCTGTGAGGTCTGTATAATCATCTCATGTCACTTCACAACCACCTTGTAAGATGTACATTCATAACCCCACATGTTCACCTTTCTCCAATTTCCTAATTTGTTTGATTTTTATTGTGTGACTGGATAGGTTTTTGCTTCCAGTATGATACCCAAAATGCTTGCTTCAGATAAAAGGAAGCCAACCCTGTTGAGTTACATGTCATGGTTACAATTGAGAGGTCGATCTATGGCACATCTCTGATTTGAACCAGGCCTCTTTGTTTGCAAAGTTGATGTTCACACCACAAACCCAGAATTCTATCACCCTCTCTGCTGCCAATTGCCATTTACCTATATGATGTTGGATATGTGAAAGAACTTATTTTTCATTCTATAAAAAGTATGGGGAACAACGAGATGATTCCTAAGGCCTTGCTTCTCAAATTGTACATTAACAGCGATTACCTGGGGCTCTTGTTAAAAAATGATTTTTATTCAGTAGGTCCAGAGTAGCTCCTGAAGTTCTGCATTTCTAGTTGATGCCAATGTACCTGATTATCAACCAAACTTCAAGTAACAAGGTGGCCTTTCCTTTTGTTTATTTTAGACTGCCTAATTTTAGAGAAAGGGTTAATTACTGAGACAGGAATAAGGCTATTTTTTACCCAATGTTCTTCCAGGTAACATTAAATATGCTCTGATCCTAAGGAACCGAAAAAGAAGAAGAGAGAAGCCAACCAGAAGCATCCTAACGCAGTTGTGTTAGGGAGCAGCTTTGCATTCTTAACAGCAACTGCTATAAAGGCAGCAAGCTCTCAGGCATGACTCACAGCTCCCCGAATTAGATTCCAAAGACCATCTGTCTCAGCCACAACTGGGGATGACTTTCCATCTGTACTTAGTAATTCCCTGCTTTGCAATAATTAGTCAGCAGCCAAGAAGCTCCAAAATCTTTAAAGACAGAAATGCACACAACTCATTTTGCAAAGACTGATGATAACAGACAATAGAGTTAATGTGATGCGAGGCAGTGCACTGTGAAGATATCTTTCTAATGCACAGCAGAATTAGTTTCATTTTGGAGTGACTGCTGACACACTTGACTTGGAATGGCAGCTATTTTTACACATTTGTTGGAAAGAGTAGGTTTTATACACTTTTTCCAATTAAAAAAAAATCATAGCAATTGCCTATAAATGACAGTATTGCAAGGGAGGAAGGGAGAATGGGGCCATATAAAGCAGAGGTGACATGGAAGAACTCAGTATTACACACTGTTGTGCTAACAACTTCTCCGTGACAAGCAAATTATATGGGCATTGAGGCTTGGGGTTGTAATTAAACATAAACTACTTTGAAAGCTATGATTTGAAGCATAATCATTTTATGTTAATTAGGATGTTTTGCTTTGATCTAATATTTTAAATTTTGCATTTGACATTAATATATCAGTGCTTCATGGAAGAAGAACATATAAGAACATATTGATGTTGAGGCTGGAGGCTACCCCACAGGTTTTATATATATATATATATATAATTTCTAAAAGTGATAGTTTTAAGAGTCAGATACTTTAAGGAAATGCTGCTCTCTGAATGACAAATCTCACATGTTCCCACTCACATTTAATGGCTAAAAATTAAAAATAATTGTAAAAATAATTGATTTCATGGAGACAGAGAGTAGAATGATGGGAATTAGAGGCTGGGCAGAGTAACAGGGAGGGAAGGACAAATTGAGGATGGTTGGTGGGTACAAAATGCAGTTAGTTAGATAGAATAAATAATATTTAATAACAAAACAAGGTGACTACAATCAACAGTAAGTTAGGTACACTTTAAAATAACTAAAAGAGTAGAATTGGACTGTTTCTGACACAGAGGCATGCTGATTGCCTGAGGTGATGAATACTCCAATTACCCTGATTTGATTAATCTCATGGTATGGGTGTATCAAAGCATCACATGGACTCTAAAAGACATAAAATTATTATGTACCCATACGAATTAATTTTTTTTTAAATGCTGCAGTCCTTATTTATCTTTCCATTGTGGTTGTTTTTATTTTGCACCAGAGAAAATTCTAGAGGATATGTTTTTGTTTTTCTGCCAAATGAAAGATAGCAAATTATTATCATTTACATGGAAAAGTGAGTCAGGGAAAACTTTTCTCAGGAGGTGGTTTTTCAGTGTTTGAACATCTCAGGAGAGAAGGAAAGGACACATTGCACTTTCTTTTTTCTCCCATGGTGTCAATCACCCCAGGTAGACCTATCACAGATGGAAGTCAGAGGGAGCAAGTTATTTGAGGAATGGGATGGTAGGTGATAAGAGGAGCCAGTGAACGATAATTTCGGCTGATTGCTAATATACCATTCCCAAACATCAACCACATCAACAAAACCCAAAATAGTTCTACCAGACTTAAAATGCACTAATTTTAAAATTTCAGATAGTCCCTCTCCTACCTCTACCCCCGTTTTTTTTTAATCATTATTTTCTTAGGTGCTTGGCTGGATTTTCATTTTTATGTTTGTTTGTTTGTTTTTGTCTTTAGAGAGTCATTTAATATCTTTCTATCTGCTGATAAAAAGGACTATAGCCAAGAGAAAGATGTGTGGGATACACCACTTTTCTTTTGAAATATAATCAGAAAATAAAATTATACACATGTACTGTATTTGCCCCTATTCTTTTGAAACAGCCATCATTCCTCTTTTAGTATAACAAAGGATGAGATGGTTACAGAGAATCATTTGGTGCAATAACATGTTTGAAATTAGACAACGGGTTTGGCAGAAACCAAGAATTCCAGGGTGTTTTAAGAATTAGCTTTTTTCTTTTTTCGACGTGGATGAATACATATAAATAATAAGTACATAGATTTAAAAAAAAAGAATGGCAGATATTTCTTTTCTTATTTATCCTGGATTTAGAAGCCTTACATTAAGAAGAAATGCAGACTCACAACAATTTTTTTTAATGTTTCATTTAAAAGAAATTCTAATACAAGCCCAAAGATAGTTGAAGAATTCTTATTCAAAGCTCTATTTTTTATTCTGTTATGTGTTAAAAATGGTTAACTATGCAAGTAAATATGCTAATTTTTACTATAGTAGCTAATGATAATAGGTAAAATATTAAAAGCATGCCAGTCAAATAAAGTCTATACTAAAAGTTTAAGAAATTCTTGAAAAAATGGTAGTGGAGCTTTAATGATCCAAGGAAAACAGCCATAGACATGAAGTCTGTCTATAGTTTTTACATTATTCCAAAAATCTTTTAGCCCTTTCTCCCAACAATTAGGCCAACAAGTTACTTCTGTTAAATGTATTGGAAATGCATGCCGATAGATAAGGGTGAGTGATTTCAGAAACACTGAGCTCTTCTCTCAGCTCCCTTTCCATAATGCTTGGTATTTGTTAATGCTATAACTGCAGGACCAACTCAAATTGGCCCTACTCTGTTGATAACAGAATATCAATTTTTTTTTTTTAGGGGATTCATCGAGGGTACAAGAAACCAGGTTACACCTGATTGCATTTGTTAGGTAAAGTCCCTCCGAAAATCGTGTCAGAATATCAAATTATTTTTTAAGACAATGAAAACTATAAGTCTTATAGCAAGATGTGTGGAATAGTACAAGCTCTCACTTCTAACCATACATGGCATCAGCATTTCTTCCCTGCAGACAAGGAAGACCAAAGCATAACTAGACCCTGAACAATGGAAACCATTCAGAAGCAAGAGGTCCATTAGCCAGGAAAATCTGGTGTTAAGATCTGCTTCAACATACCTTACTACAAATGGTCAAATTTAAAGTCCTCCAATTAGACCCCCAATCGGACCCCCAATCAGACCCTGCCATGTCAACATTCCTAATGCTTTCCTTGCCCTCCAGCCCTGTAAACTTTGCCCAGTCCCCTAACTGGAGAAGTAGATTTGAGCCATGACTCCTAACTTCTTGCTAGTGAGCCTTGTGATACAGCTTTTCTTTTTCCAAAGCCATTGCTATAGTATTTGGTTCTGTGTATGATGCACAGCCAGCCCATTTGCTTAGTGACATTGGCTTAGTTTTCAATTGCAATAAAAAGATCCCTTGAAACCATCCCTAAAAGAAGGAGTGTTTAGCATGCAAACTTTTGCTAAAAGGAGAATGCATTGAGATAAATTCATTTTAGATGTGAATGACCAAAAGAGAGCATTTCTAAGTAGCCAGTAAGACAAAGGTTAAAAAATGAATTGTCAATAATTAATTACATAATAATAAAAAGGTTGAAACTTAATATCAGAATTCCTAGTTGGATTGTTTATTTTAGAAACTGATAAATGAGAAACACTAAGTAGCAATTTATTTGGATCGATGATATAATTGATGGATGAGCTTAATGAATAGTTTTTGACATTATCTTGTAGGACACTTTAGGATTTTTAAAGATGCTTTGGAAGTAACCATAGTGTTACATGAGGTGTATTCAATGTCTCCAGCCTTTAGTTCAACCAAAGAAGTTTTGCTTCCACATATGCAAAATATTGAATTTTAAAACCATATTTAATTTAAAGAAAAAATTTTGGGCCATTGTAGTCTGGATGGCATTATGGTCATGCTCTTAAGTTACTTATCTGGACATCAGCAACATAGGACACCCTGGCTTTAGTCTTTTCATAGAAAGTAAAACTAGCAATTGTCTACAGACAAATACAACTTTGTGAAAGTCCCAGAACTCAGGAGTAAGACTGGAACACTCTCCTGGATACCACAGTAAGAAGAGTCCCATTAGATGGGTAAGTGGAACAATTTTACTCTGACTGTGTTGACACTCCCTTGAGCTTATATGGTGTCACAATAAGAGTCTTCTCCTGAGGCTTGGCATCTATAGCTCAGTGGTTAGGGTGCCAGCCACATGCACTGTGGCTGGTTGGTTAAAACCAGCCCAGGCCTGCTAAATAAGAAAGACAAAAAAATAGCCCAGCATTGTGGTGGGCACCTATGGTCCCAGCTACTTGGGATGCTGAGGCAAGAGAATGGCTAGAGCTTGAGAGTTTGAGGTTGCTGTGAGCTGTGACGATACAGCACTCTATTGATGGTGACATAATGAGACTCTGTCTAAAAACAAAAAAAAAAAAAAAAGAAGAAGAAAAGAAAAAAATCCAAGTAAGTATTTTCTCCTGAGCCTACACTTTTATCAGAAGGAAAAAGACAACCCAAGGTGAATATCCAGCTTCCCTAGCAATCAGATGTGCTTCCAAGGAGGCCTGCTTTTGTTTTATGGAAAACACTGAGAAATCAGCAGGGTTAGCCAACTTGGGGTGAAGTAGAAACAGAAAAGGGGTGGAGCTCACAGTGCCCAGTGCCCAGATATTGGCCTTTGCACTGTATTCCTCCTAGTAGTGCTGCTCAACCAGAGAGACCAGCCAGCTGCAGACCCCAAGTACAGAGTTAAACTGGTTTCCCCCAGGCATGGTTGGCAGTTCTCCCTGGCCAGAGTTTCTTTAGTCACCTCTGGTTCAATTACTTGATACTAATATGTCACCATGACATGGAAATCCAAGTCACTAAAATGATACCTGATTAGTGTTACTGAGGGCCTGGTGGAAGAAATTGCAAAAGCCTGAGACCGGAAGCATCAGTATAAAGAAAAGAAGAAAAACCAAGTACATCATGCTCTAGAAGAAGCCTCAAAATAAAATTCAGAAGACTATGAAGATGACAATATTCATTTTATTAGACGGAAGCACAGAGATACAAAGAGGTAGAAAAAATTCGAGAAGGGTTAAAAATACAGAATGTGTGTTAATGTCTCTGATATTTTATCAAATATATATATTGAATATATATAGAAATAAATATAAATTATGGATAATAGAATTCTAAATAGAGCAATTGAGGGAACACTGATGTAACCAGAAAAAAAAAAGGACTTAAATCTATTGCCTCATTAAAGAATATGTGTGATTGAGTATGGAAAACACATTAGAAGTGCGTAATAAAGTGAACAATATTAAAATAATGTGTAGGACACACTATCATTATAATGGACCTACAAAACATTGATATTAAAGAGAAAAATCTTTAGAGCTACCAGAAGAGAATCTCCATAATATTCTGCAAAGACATGACAATTAGAATATAGCAGATGTCTCATTAGCAGCAATAAATGTCAGGGTGAAGTGTAATAAGATTGTTCAACTTCAGAGAAAGAAGAGACAGACAGATAGACGGAGAGACGGAGAGAGTGCATGCACACAGGCAGAATCTGCCAGGATAGCTGCGACCCAAATAAAATATTATATTACTAAAAAAAAGGCAGATTAAAATAATTTCACAGGATTTTAGCAGTCTAAAACTTAAAACACTACCTAATTTTAGCGAGAATAAACATGAGAAAAGAAACAGAAAATGGGGTGCAAGAAGAAAATGGGAAATAAATTGTTACGATATGTTGATATTCTAATTAATATTGGCTTTTATAATAAAAATTATATTTTGAAAAGTTTTAAAAGTTTAGATACATATAAAAGAATAGGAGATAGAGACATTTGATGCACATTCATTTTGTTTTAGTTTCTTAGGAATTAGGGAAGGAGATGTAGAAATATTGTTTAGTGTGAGACTTCTTAAGAATATTTATAGTTAACTATATTTATTAAAATGTTAACAGTCGGCTGGGCGCGATGGCTCATGCTTGTAATTCCAGCACTCTGGGAGGCTGAGGCAGGTGGATTGCCTGAGCTCATGAGTTTGAGACCAGCCTAAGTAAGAGTGAGACCTCGACTCTACTAAAAATGAAAAACTGAAGCAAGGGGATTGCTTGAGCCCAAGAGTTTGATGTTGCTGTGAGCTATGATAACACAGCACTCTACCAAGGGTGACAAAGTGTGACTCTGTCTCAAAAAAAAAAAAAAGTACAGGTTATCATTAACAAAATAATGCACATTTTCTAAATAACTGATGAATAAAAGGAGGTAAGGAAAATAAATAAAGTTTACTAGTTCTGCAGAAGGCAGACAATGAGGCAAAGAAATAAAGATTTGAAAAACAGAAAAAAGTCAAACAGCATATTCTCTATCAGAACTATTGTTAATGTATAAACACATTATATATATTTTTTTATTATTATTTTTTATTGAGTCATAGCTGTGTACAATAATTCAGTCATGGGGTACAGTGTGCAGGCTTCACATACAATCAGAGATATTTTTATCAGCCTGATTGATATAATATTCATGATATTTTCTCATTTACTATGTGAAAACATTTTTGATCCGTATTAGAAGTTTTCTCCTGACCCTTCAAATATGCACCACAAGTGTGATCTCACCGTTTATCCTCTCTCCCCGCACCTTCTCCCTCCCCTTCCCTCCTTCTCCCCTTTCCCCATCTTATTGTGCAATAAATGGGTTGTAGCCTTCACTTGAAAGATAAAAATTTGCTTCATATTAGGGGTGTATACATTGGATACTTTTTCTTCCATTCTAGAGATAGGATCTACTTTTATACCTTCCCTTCTTCGCTTTGGAGTCTCGAGCTATCTGTTTTTTCTTGTGTCAGTACTATACACGTGTATGGATTTTAGACCCAAATCTATTTTATTTTGGTTATAAGAAAACATTTATGATGTCTTAATTATTAAAGTTTAAACATTTCTGTCATGTATAGCGTCAGAAATTACTTTATAATCTTAAATCCATTTCTTTTTTTTTTTTTTTTTTTTTTTTTTGAGACAGAGCCTCAAGCTGTCACCCGGGGTAGAGTGCTGTGGCATCACAGCTCACAGCAACCTCTGATTCCTGGGCTCAAGCGAGTCTCCTGCCTCCGCCTCCCAAGTAGCTGGGACTACAGGCGCCCGCCACAACACCCGGCTATGTTTTTGGTTGCAGCCGTCATAGTTTGGCGGGCCCAGGTTGGATTCGAACCCGCCAGCTCAGGTGTACGTGCCTGGCGCCTTAGCCTGTTGAGCCACAGGCGCTGAGCCAGTAAAATTAGTTTTTGCTGTTAAATTTTTTTTTTGTTTGTTAGTTTCATAGAAGGCAGTTGGTTTTTTTATTTTTCTGCTTGGGGAGATGAAAGTGCTTGATCTTTTAACCATGCAGAGAAACAGAAATACAATTTAACTAGAATGAGCATGCTGCCAGATATGTAAATTGAGGCTAAGTGCTCTTTCAATGTGTAAGGATCGTCAATTTCTTCATTACATATTTATTTATATTTATGTATTTATTTTGATGCAGAGTCTCACTCTGTCACCCTTAGTAGAGTGCTGTGGGGTCACAGCTCACAGAAACCTCAAACTCTTGGGCTTAAGTGTTTCTCTTGCCTTGGCCTCCCGAGTAGCTGGGACTACAGGCGCCCTCCACAATGCCCGGCTATTTGTTGTTGTTGTCGTCGTTGTTTAGCAGGCCCTGGGCCAGGCTGAACTGGACCCAAACCCACCAGCTTTGGTGCATGTGGCCGGTGCCCTACTCACTGAGCCACGGGTGCCGAGCCTCTTTGTTACATACTTAAACCATCTATAGTGGCATTACATTAAGGAGGGTGTGGAGTCCTAGCTGGAAGATGTTTTCTAGACTCAGAGCTGTTGATAAATCTTCTCACCTTTGGCAGAGAAGGTCTCTGAAGACCAGGTTCTCAGATTCTCTGTGCGCTCCCTGGATTCTCCTGCCATTGTTAAGAAAAATTGTTACTTTGTAGAGTTTTATTCTTTAGCAACTTTCTAGAAAATCATTAAGGAGCATCAGGTACTACTGTTTTTGTAACTCCAAATCTGTAGTTGTTGTTTGTTCTTTATGCACCTGTGGTTAGCATACTTTATAAGGTTATAAGTAGTTCACTAGTTCATAGTTTTCTTAGGGTCACATTATTTCACATCAGCATCTTTTTATAGATCTTATATTCATTTTTAATAACTAGGCGATATTTTGTCATGTTAATATACAATGGTATTTTGAGCCATTCCCCAATTCTTGGGTATTCAGATTTTGTTTTTAAGTACATGGTGTTGCTATGTCTTTTTCCCTTTTGAGAGTTATTTACTTGGTGAACATTTCTCAAAATACAGCTCTGGGATTAAAGATTTCTAGCTTCTATTAATCATCTTTAGTAGGTCACTAGATAACCTGCTAGCTATATGAAGTTATATGAAGTTCCCTTTATCATCTTTTTTGCTCTTTTAAGTCAGCAAAGATTTAGAAGAAGTGAGGACAGGATTGGCTAGAACTGTTAAGGCCATGTTATGGATCCTGCTCTAGGTCAGATAATAAAGCTAGAAGAACCTGACGGGCCCATTTTCAGAGGCTGAGTTCTGTTTGGTGATGTCTACAGCCTCATTTCATTTGAATGGATGTCTGGTAAGAAAAATTTCCAAGGCTCAGTAATGAAAGTTGGCGAGGTGGTTATGGTAACTGCAACTTCGTTAGACCTCAATACTTGGTCTAGAATGTATTAGCCTTCTTGTGAGCAGGGAAGGCATCAAATTCTCAGGCAATTCCAGCCTCCTCCCCACTCCCCCATTCCTTCACTGCTTGAGTAATCAAGGCTCAGTAAGGTGTGCAAGGCAACCAGCAGCATTAGAGAATTTTGCATTAATGTACTTTCTTGATAAGGAACTAGAACAGAGCGAATTTCTTTCTTTCTTTTTTCTTTTCTTTGAGAGTCTCACTTTGTTGCCCTTGATAGGGTTTCTTGGCATGATAGCTCACAGCAACATCAAACTCTTTGGCTCAAACGATCTTCTTGTCTCAGCCTCCCAAGTAGTTGGGACGATAGGTGCCAGCCACAACTCTGGCTCCTTTTAGAGATGGGTCTTACTCTTGCTCAGCTGGTCTCCAACTCTTGACCTCAAGCAATCCACCTGCCTTGGCCTCCCAGAGTGCTAGGGTCACAGGCATGGCCACTACACCTGGCTGGAGTGAATTTCTATTCAGATTTTTCCTTTGCTATCTTGCTGGATATTATGTTCTACTGTTTAAAGCCTCAGGTGGATTTCTAAGTCAACTATTATCTGGAATTATGTTCCTCTGCTTCAGGCTTTCCATCTATTAAAGCACAGTGACATATAATTAACAGTCCACTTCAGAAAGATTCATGCCTTAATGCTTGTAAAGAACTTTGAGCTTTTCCGAGAGTGTTTTATACACATTCGTGAATAATGAGATGGCTTGCTCCATTTGGCAAAAAGCATCTGTACTAGGCCTATTTTATAGAGCAGTGATTTTCAGCCTGTGTGCCGTGGTACACTGGAGTCATGAGAGGATCTTAGGTATGCCTGAAAAATGTTTAAAGATCATTAATTAAATGATTTTTGAAAGAAGTCCAAAGAACAGTAATTATATTCTTTTCTTTGCTCTCTTTTTTTGATCAACATAATTTTTTTTTTTTTGTCACTAGGACATAGATTTTTTTTTTTATTTTTATGTTGTTTGGGATTCTTTGAGGGTATAAAGAATTGATTGCATTAGCTAGGTAAAGTCCTTATAACTGTGTCCCACCCCCAAGAGGTGCGCCATACACTGACCCCCAACCACCTGCCTCCTCCCCTCCCCCGATCCCTCTTCACCTCCCACCTTGTATTAGATCTTCATCAACATAATTTAAGTGTGCTTTGGGAGTTTAACTATAGGTTCAAGTGTGCCATGAGATAAAAAAGGTTGAAAAACACTGTAATAGAGGATAAAATCTTGCTGAGAATCAGAGGATAAATTTAATGGAGTGTCTGTGGAATTTTTCTTGGATTATGTGGGACAAGTAGAATCTAAAATAAATTCTGTATATGTGTAGGCAAAGTAGATTTATGCTGTTCTAATACAACATTTTGGGGGGATAGAGCCCTCCTTTGTAAGGGGGAATCATGTTTGACAAATTTCCTAGTGTTCTTAAAGAACGTGAAATAAATAGGGAAGCCATGATAAATGGAGATTTTCAAATTTTTTTTTTTGAGACAGAGTCTCACTATGTCACTGTTGGTAGAGTGCTGTGGCATCACAGCTCACAGCAACCTCAAACTTTTGGGCTTAAGCGATTCTCTTGCCAAAGCCTCTGAAGTAGCTGGGACTACAGGTGCCCGGCACAACACCAACGATTTTTTGTTGCAGTCATCATTGTTGTTTAGCTGGCCTGGGCTGGGTTCAAACCTGCCACCCTCGATGTATGTGGCTGGCGCTGTAACCACTGTGCTATGGGCGCCGAGCCCAAATTGATTTTGAAAAGACTCCACACACAAATTTGTTTAATAAATTGAGTCAGCAGGAGGTTGAGAGAAATATTTTTAAAAGTCAGGACTCAGGAGAGAACTAAAAGATGAAACAAATGTATATTTCTCATACAGCTACAATTGAATCAGTTTATAATTTTTTTTTTTTTAAAATAAACTTATAGAAGGGGGAGTAACTCCAAGTTTACAGTCAACACAAACCTTTTGGGACACTTACCAGCCAAACTCCTGATCCTGAGTCTGTGCACAATGGCAGAGAAGCGGTAAAGAATGCACTGAGGTGGAGCGAAGCCTTGTATGTGCAGGTGTACGTTCTGATTTGTGACTCAAGAAAGAGAGTCGGACATTATAAACGCTTAACTGGAGACATTCACTAAATGTACAGCTTGGAACAAAATGGCTCACCAAATCTCAGCTGTTGTCACAAATAATTCAGACATGCCAATTTTTCCGTTTTCATGATGCTTTAGTATCTGAGATAGTTTCTGCAGTTTTCATCAGTGTGATTTAACTAATTAATTTAGACAGAGTCTCGCTCTGTTGCCCAGGCTACAGTGCCGTGGCATCAACCTCTACCTCACAGCAGCCTCAGACTCCCGGGCTCAGGCGATCCTCCTGCCTCATTCTCCGAGTAGCTGGGACCACAGGTGCCCACCACAATGCCTGGCTAGTTTTTCTATTTTTAGTAGACACAGGGTCTCACTCTGGCTCAGGCTGGTCTTGAACTCCTGAGTTCAAGGGATCCTCCCATGTTGGCCTCCCAGACATCAATGTGCTTTAGAGACGTACTGGGTTTAGGAAAGCCAATGTTTTTATCAGTGGCATAGAAGATAGAGAATACTCACTTCTTCAGTCTGGAAAGATAAACGAGGAGATGTATGGACGGAGTACACCCCTTGTACCGTGGCAAACTGAGTTAAATAATAGGAGCGAAACATTTCATTTATATCTTCTTATTTCCAAATCACAAACATCTAAAAATGTTTATGGGGCACTTAGATGCACCAGGTGCCCTGCTGAGCTTTTTACATGGATTATCACGTTTAATCCTCTAGGCAAACCTGTGGGGTGGATAAGATTATTTTCAGCATTTTACAGATGAAGAGCCTGAAGTTCTGGGAGGTTCTATAATAGTTGGTAGGAGATAAGTGGTCGGTGTAGAGTTCAGAACTTTGGCTCCGGAGCTCTGTCTTCTGAGCTCTGCTCTCTGAGCAAAGCACTTGTTTCCTTATTTTTCCTCCGGGAAACAGAATGGAACAACCTAGAAGGAAATATAAAGTTCTGCTTCAAACAGAACCAAAGCCGTCAGTTTCTCCGGGGTTCACCCCAGGCCCCATTATCACCTATATAAACTCTAAGACAGGGCTTCTCAACCTTCCTAATGCTGCGACCCTTTACTACAGCTCCTCATGTTGTGGTGACCCCCAACCATAAAGTTATTTTCGTTGCTACTTCATAAGTGTAATTTTGCTACTGATATGAATCGCGATGTAAATATCTGATATGCAGGATGTATATAGGCGACCCCTGTGAAAGGGTCGTTCGACCCCCAAAAGGGTCTCGACCCACAGATTGAGAACTGCTTCTCTAAGATGTTTTCATGGTAGCAGGGTTGAATAGAAATATTCTGGGAACTATATGTATGATTTAAAATTTGCTAGCAGTTACTTTAAAAAAGGAAAAAGCAACAAGTGAATTAATTTTAATATTTTATGCAACCAATATATAACAATATTATCATTTTACCATGTGTTCATTTAAAAATTATGTACGAGATTATTTAAAAATTATTAATGAGGTACCAGAAACAACTAAGGAGAAATGTAGCACAGTACCTCTTTTATATTGCAGTGGATACAGGGAAATGTAGCTCTACCAAACAATAAAGTTCTCATTAATGGAAAAATATTTGATACTGCTTCAGTTTTAAATTTTAAATTTATATTTATTAAAAGTAAATAAAGTAGGCCAGCTGCCGTGGCTCACGTCTGTGATCCCAGAACTCTGGGAGACCAATAACTGGTGGAGTTCAAGACCAACCTGAGCAAAAGTGAGATCCCATGTCTATTAAAATTAGAAAACTAGTTAGGTGTTGTGGTGGGCGCCTGTAGTCTCGGCCACTCAGGAGGCTGAGGCAAGAGGATCTCTTGAGCCCAAGTGTTTGAGGTTGCTGTGAGCCATGAGGCCACCGCACTCTACCCAGAGCATAGAGTGAGACCCCATCTCAAAAAAAAAAAGTAAAGTAAAAAATTAAATTCCTCTAGTTGCACTTGCTGTGTTTGAAGTGCTCATTAGCTATTTGTGGCAAGTGGCTATCACATTGAATGGTGCAGCTCCACAGGAAATCGTAATCTCTGTGTTCCACGGACTGGGGACTCCAGACACTCTGTCCCCACCCCTTATTATTTTCCCTGCCTATGCCCAGGGCGACCCTGTACAGTTGTGAAGGTTACACACTGCAAAATTGTGAGATGTCTTTTACATTATAGGCCTAGTTGATTTGCTTATTTACTACAACAGTTTTTAGAAAGATGGAAGCCCAGTTTTTAAAGGAAGACACATGTTCTCCTAAGTCATGCAAAGACATTTTTTTAGGGGGGGCAATGAGCAGGTGGTTGTAGCTTTTCGGGTTCTTCCTAGCATTTCAGAAGTTGGGCCCATTGCCTTGTTCTCTTGTTTGCTGAGCTGGCTACTAGTTCCCTGCCTGTGACCAAAGTAAGGGAGCAGCCTCAGTTCACCCCTCTTAGGAAACTGCATCGCAGAGCCCTACTCGTGTTGGTGATAGTTTGGGGCCACCTGTGTCTTACTCGAGTTGTATTCCCAGAGCTCGGTGCACAGTAGGTACTCAACACACTTGTCGATTTGAATTGTTACCTTAGTTTTCACTCTGTGTTGGGGCCTCAGTTGCCCTTAATGATGCGTCCCCATGCTGACATGGTGCTGTCCTTCACTGAGTCTCAGCTTGCCCTTGTGTGGTGCCCTTGTTCCTGTAGTACTAACTGTCATTATTGCCGTTGTTCCCAAGGAGCTGTCACTTACTGATTTCACTTTGGGTCGAGCATTGTGGCTCGCATTTGTGTCCGTTATTTTGTTTAGTCCTGACAAACGGCTCTGGGAGGTCCCATTTCATGAGCACACCGAGGTAAGTGGTTTACCTGAGGTCACACAGCCAGTAAGTGTCAAAGCTGCCCTTTCCAACCAGTTCTGTCTGACTTCAAAGCTCTTTTCTGTGCTGTCGGGTCCAGGACTGGGCTTCCCCTTTTGGCATCTGGGGCCTTCCTGACAAGTGACCACGCCATAGTGGACTTATTATTTGTCTTTACAGATTTCCTTCCTTTGGGGAACTGCTCTGTCCCCAATTCATGTGGTTTGGGTGGGGCCGACACTAACCAGGGGTGGGCATGTGACCCAGCTGTGGCCAATCTGAGCAGTCTTTGCACCCAACTAAGTGACTGTTTCAAGGGTTAGCCCGCAAGCCCGGCTGGCTCAAGCCTGCTTATTTTCTGCTTGCCTTTAAGAAAGGAGGTACTCTTTTCTTCTGTGGGGTTTTTCTTTTTCCCTGGTAAAATGATGTAAGCTGGAGGTCCTGGTGGCTGTCTGTCCCTGCTCCATGGAGGACCTGTGTGCAGTGGGAGAGAAAAATGCCACGTGCAGGGAAGGAGCATGGAGCCATGGTGAGAGGACGCTGCATCCCGTGGGGCCCAGGGATCCACTTTGCCTAAAGCATCGGAGGATTTCTGGGTTGTGAGAGCCAGCACCCTCCTCTCGTCGTTGTTGGGGTTTGCTTAAATCTAGTGTTTGGCATTTGAAAGAACCTTGCCTGATGATACTTAGACTTTTGCCTGGGATTCCTGTGCCTCCCCTTTGCGTGAGCCAGGACTCTTGGGCCTTGGTGCCTACTTGGTGCCTGATGTGTGCCAGGAGGCCTTTGATTCCCGTGGACCCTGCAGCATGTTCAGCTCTCTCCCTTTTAGGTCAGTAAGCCCTGCCCTAGTGGAAGGAGGAAGCACACTCGCTCAACCCCTCCTCAGCTCCTTCCCCTGTGGCACAGCCCACACACATAGGCCTGGGTGGGATACGGATTGTGCCCTGAGTGGAGCATTGGAGAAATCTGTTCTTCGTGGACAACAGAAAAATTACTCATCTCTCTCTCCCTTTGAGTGCTGATCAAAGACTATGGAACGCTGAACTCTGGCCTTTGACACTATCTGGGGCCTCAGCCCGTGGGCGGCCAAGGCCTTTCCTCTTCTCCCATTTCTTTGGCGACCAACCTTTCTGATCAGCTGTCTTTCTGTGGGCTCTCAACCCCCCTGGGATTCTGAACTTCCACCCTTCTCCTGGCTTCCTTCCCACATCTTTCCGGTGGCCCTCTGAGAGCATTGTTCCATTGTGAATCAACTCTCCCACACCCGGCCTCACTCCCTGCCTGTGGCTTGCTCTCTTGCGGCCTACCCCTGGCTTCCCTTTGCTGCTACCCTGTTCTGACTTTTCTGCCTTTGTTCAAAAACCCTCTCGCCTTCAGGGTTCAAGCCATTCATGCGAGCAGCACTGGGAGTCTTTACTTCTGCCACCAACCTCCGTCTTCTCCCTGATTGACTCACTGGTCATGGCCTTTTCTCCCAATTCTCCCATCTCTGCATTCACATATACAACTAACTTCATATGCTTGCAACAGTTATGCAGTGGGCCTGGGGAGAGTTCATGGGGAGTGGTTAGCTGTGGTGGGAGGAGAAAATAAGGAGGGTTCCATCAAAGACATTACCTGTGAGTAGGACCTTGAAAAACATACAGGATTTCAACAGGTGGGTAAAGGATGAGTCTTCCACCAGAGACAATAACTCGAGCAAAGGCAGGGAGTTTGAAAAGACCCGGTTTGGCTTGAATCCTGGGAGACAAGCCGTAGGAAAGGAAGAGGGAACCCAGTTGGGATTGGACATGATTAGATTTGCTTAAGAGTAAAGAATGGCCCTAAGGAGGATCCGAGTGGGAGAATGCAAGAGAATGGACAGCCTTGATTATGAAAGGGGGAAGGATGCAGTAAGTGATAAGATTAAAATGTTGTTGGAGTGATTATAAACAGGGAGGAGGAGTAAAGGGGGTTGAGGAAGCTCATAGTACAACCAGGGATACAGAAAGAAGAGGTGGTTGGAGAAGAGGTGGAAGTATTTGCAGGACAGGTGGGTTAGGAGGGAGCGGGGAGCAGGGCAGAGAAATAAGGCAGATACCTGCTGCTGGCGGGATAGGAGAAGAGAGGTCCTGCTTGGCGAAGGGGTGGGAGACAACAGCTCCATGTGAATCACATTCCTTGGCCTTTTAATTATCTGGTGAATAAAGAGTAAGATAACTTATGTACTTAATGATAGTAAAAATGACGACATCGTGTAAGCTTCAGATGTTGCCCAAGCTCTGCTTTATAGCTCAGCACAACTCTAGGAGATGCTAAAGAGGTTCAAGGGAAATAAAATGAGTTCTCTGATCACGTAAGGTTGGGAAACACTGCATTCGATGTGATTCATGGAGCCTATTCACATATGAAAAGCTCTGAGAAATGCACACAGGAAACCAGTTTGACATGGTTGAACCCAGCTTTTCCCAAGTATATTTGTCCCTTCATTAATTTCATTCATTCATTCAACAAGGACGCCATAGATACATGCTATGATAGTGTGTTTTGGGCACTCTGCTGGCTGCTGGTCTCACATTGGAGAATAAAGTCAGCGTAGGGTCCTGTGTTTGTGAGATGAAGGTCTGGTGTGAACAGATGTCACTGTCTCACAGGTCCTGGTATTCTGAGAACATGGTTTGGGAAGCTGTGAGTTCAGCTATTTTGTGTTCCTTTCTGTGCTCTGGAGTGGAATGATGTGGAGTGATTGTCACCTGTCTCTGCCTTTGAGAATGTTTCCCACACCTCCTGCTTGGGCATGGGCTGAGCTGATGACAAGGGAACTTTCAGGTCTGGGAAGCTGGTGACTCATCCAAGGTCACCCAGCTCATTAGTTGCAGAACTAGAGTCAGAATCCGGCTCTTCTGGCTCTAGGTTCTGTGCTCATTCCATGCTTGGTGAGAAGGGACCATTTTTATTTTTTATTAAGTCATATTCAGATAGATCATGAATACATTTATGCATATGTGGGGTACCATGTGTTGATTTTTTTTTTTTTTTGAGACAGAGCCTCAAGCTATCACCCTGGATAGAGTGCTGTGGCATCACAGCTCACAGCAACCTCCAACTCCCGGGCTCAAGAGAGTCTCTTGCCTCCGCCTCCCAAGTAGCTGGGACTACAGGCGCCCGCCACAACGCCCGGCCATTTTTTGGTTGCAGCCGTCATTGTTGTTTGGCGGGCCGGGCTGGATTCGAACCCGCCAGCTCAGGTGTACGTGGCTGGCGCCTTAACCCATTGAGCCACAGGCG